>OZ022263.1:34035369-34220369 GCA_963978885.1 Nemotelus pantherinus
TTTCCGTTTACTTGCTGTTATATGCCAGCGAGCTGTAGAGCTAATTTCCATTTTCCACGAATATTAATATAGAAGCATTTGAAATTGTGTTTGATGCCAAAGCGAATTTTCGACTTAGATTTACTTCCACAGAGTAATACACTAATAGCGACAAATCTTAAAGATTGAATGGATAAAAATCCTGTCCTGTGCAAAAAAAATATATCCGTTGTAGATCAAAGATTTTTCAAATGTTGAATGCTTCTAAAAAATGAATCACTCTTTTGATCTCTAAAATGTTGTGTACAATATTTCAAATTCGTTTGAAGGTGCAGTGTTTGTGTGAAAGAAGGAGCTCTACACTTTATATTATTTCTATCGCTCTACAGTAGTCGTCTTGCTAATTGTCTATCCTGTGGAGGTACTTTTTGCAAGGAAGATGGCCTGCTTAAGCTCCACATAAGGCGCTTGTGCCACTTTTAAGGAGAGGTTCTGCATATTTTGCGTTTTTTTGTATCGAAGCTGAGGTAAGCTTTTAAGTGTTCCAAGCCCTTCAAATTAAGCCAGTAGCTTTCGACCTTTTTGATTTCCCTGTCCATAACAGTCATGATAAGTTCAAGTGCGGAGTGCAACCAATGTAGGGTATTGTAGCCTTGGCATCAGCTTCTTCGTTTGCATGGTGTCCTCCATGTTCAGAGGCCCACATCAGATTGAATTTGTTCATTGTACCTTCTTTGCTGAGGTTCTCTCTCGTCTCTAAGAATATATCTAGTCGAGCTTACTTGCTTGCAATTGATAGCTTAAAGAATCCCTTGGCTATCTAACAGGACCTTAATGCTTTATTACATAAGTGGTCTTAATTAAGTGAAAGTATTATTAATAATCCCACAAAAACAATTCCATTAGTGTCCAATTCCATAAGTTTATTAAATATGCTGGCGATCCAATGGCGATCCAAAACAAATCCAATTCCATAAGTTTATTAAATATGCTGGCGATCCAATGACGGTGGTGGCATCTGCGGTGGCATCAACACACCAAAAAAAAACTTACCGACCTTTAACTTTAGATATAAATTTGGGTGTCGGACGGCAAAAGCCTGTCAATTTTTGGTTGAGATTTAGAGGATAAATAAATCGTATTAATAAATATAGAGATAATATAGCTGGGAAATGTGATGTGAACCGGAGATGGATTTTGGAGTGAAAACAGGGATCGCAAGAAGAATCTAAGAAGACTATTTTCTATAAAGCATCAGATATCAGCTCATAGCTCATATACGTTTTCTATGCTGATTTATAGACAAGAAGGGAACCGTGATCACAAATCAATAACCTTTGTGAGTAAATTATTTCCATGGATATAAGTCGGAGATGTTAAAATTTGTCACAACCAGCGTAAATAACAATTAATGATTTCCAACTGCAAGTGGTCACACCAGTCAAGTATGCACTGTGTGCTGGTGTCTGATGAGAATCAGTGCATGCTTTCGAAACCACTTTGTCAAATAAAAATTTTCAAGATAAATAAAAACTCTAGCGCACCTGAACCGCTAGAAACACTAATGTTCGAAGAACAGTAGAAGAATCGTGCAGGTTTTGAGTGCATATTCCACCACATGCGCTGCTTATTACGGCCAAATTGTTTCAAATGCCACGTTTTACTTTTGTCTCAAGAATGCATTATAACTCATATGGTAGAAGGTTTCAGATATTACCACTGGCATGAATTTCAACGTTTATGAGAGCAAAACACGGGTTAATTATATTCGTTATCAGTTGCTTCTATCACAAAATTTTGAAAGCAGCATCTCATATAATATCAATTAAGAAAATGCTCAGTGCCTGCAGCACTGTAACTGAAGTTGGAGTTTGGGGCTGCGATCCGAAAAATTTGCAGAACTTTGGGAATTGAAACATCGGTTATTTATTTTCATTGTAAATGTTTCCGGTATGAATACTAACTGTAAGCATTTATTGATACAAAAGTAGCACAACCGACTCGTGCTGGCAACCTTTCGCCAGTATCAAAGCCAAGAATATATAACATCTGCTTCACATTGTTATATAACATTTGAAGTTATAGGAGCATAAAGAAATTTAGGGTTACCTGCAGCGAGTTTTTTCAAATAATCGAAAGCTTAATATTTGCTGTTTATTGTCACTACAATATCATAACCAATTGAAAATTCTACGATAAAACCGCTTAATAAAGATATTGCAAACAAACACAAAACCAACAATAGCTGGCAACCCTATCGTGGCTTTTCAACCAAATTTGGCTTGAATAATGTTTATAATAGGTTCCAGTAATTGTATGAAATTCGTATTGATTTCATGACTGCACTGGAAGTTATAGGGCAAAAAGTTTTATTTTCCTGAGCGAATTTTCAAAACCAAAGACACAAAAATTACCATAGCTGGCAGCACCAATCGAATTTTTCAACCAAATTTCTATCAAACAGAGTTTAAAGTAGGGTGCAGCTACTGTGTCAATTTCATGAAAACCTGGTAACTTATTCACATTTCATAGGGCAAAAAGCATTTTTTTTTTCTTTGTAATTTTTCAAGATGGCACCACTGGAACAGAGTTGCCTAAAATTCAAAATCGCTTCTATCAGACCTGGCCCTTTTTAAGTCCAATGCATTCTGTAAATTTCAATTCTATCTGATTATTGATTCGTGAGTTCCCGTGAACAGAAGTTTTTGAAGCTAAAAATATAGGTTAACTGAGAAAGGGTTACCGTTCTTGTCCGACATGAAATTTCCAAAGTTTTACTTTGACTGTGTAGATTGAGCATTAGATTTGTGTACAGATTGGTTTTATTGTAGAAACGGACATTTTTTAGGATATTCGATGGTTTGAATGTTTTCACTTCCAAATTTTTATTTTTTCAAATTTAAGACACCAAAATTATCAGCTCCAACCGAATTTTTCAACCAAATTTCTACCAAACGTGGTCTGAAGTAAGGTGCAGCTACGGTGCGAATTTCGTCAAAATCGAACGATTCAATCAGAACTTATAGGGCTAAAAGCAGTTATCTTTTTTAGTGATTTTTCAAGATGGCACCACTGGCACAGAATTACCCGCATTTCAAAATCACTTCTATCAGACCTGGTCCTATTTAAGACTAATACATTCTGCAAATTTCAATAAATTCTGTTCATCATATCGTGAGTTTCCGTGAACAGAAGTTTTTGATGCTAAAAATATAGGTAACTTGGGCAAGGGTTACCAGGCGTGCCCGTTATACCATATTAAATTTTTTTCTTTGCTTATGTAAACAAAGCACAAAATTTACATATGAGTGGCTTTTTTTTTAAGAAACGACATTTTTTCAAGAGAGACGATGATTTGGAGGTTTTCACTTTCAGTGCCTGCCCTAGCTACAGGGTTGCCAGCACGCTCATTAAAACGTACATTTATCTACAACTAAATAAAACAAACATGTCCTGAAAATTTCGTAATGATTGAATAGCTTTGTCAAAAGTTATTGCAATTTAAAAATTTTCAAATTTTCCCGTTCTCTTTTTAGGCACCCAGCGCACACATGGGGTTAAAAAATTCCAAAAAGTTATCCGATTCACATGTAAAACTTGTTCGAAATTTATGTCGTCAACTTTATTTTTGCAAAAATTATTTGTGTACGGAATAATAGGTATATTAAAAATATCACTAAAATGGCCGCCGGCGCCAAAGGGTTAAAGATTATTAACTTTTTATGAGACCTGGCACTATTCTGCATATACACCAATGTGTCCTGAAAATTTCAGCTCAATCGGATGGCGCGTTCCTGAGATTTGTTCACTGAAATTTGTTGATGATATATATATATATATATATATATATATATATATATATATATATACATATATATATATATATATATATATATATATATATATATATATATATATATATATATATATATATATATATAGAAATATGAATTTTTGGCCAAAGTGATTTTAATACTAATGTTCTTCTTCGAACATTAGTACAAAAATTTCAATTTTAATCATCCCGCAAAAACAATTCCCATTTGATTCTGCTTTCGGAGGCTTATTCCGCAAAACGATCGAGTTTCCCGTATCAATTATTCTCTGCTTTGATAAGCTTTAGAGACGATATACGTTGTCTATGCTGATTTATAGACAAGAAGGGAACCGTGATCACAAATCAATAACCTTCTTGATTAAATTTGATTTTGCACATCACTCTTATTTTCACCAAAATTTTAAAGTGAAAATAATAAATAATATCTCGTGATAAAATATATCTTATGAAATGTAATCAATATATCATCACATATAACTGAATATCGCTGAATAAGAGTGAAATATAGCATACTTTCATCCCTGTCATAATTCATTACTATAAAAATCGAATATTTTGCTGCTACTTCTAGATTTTTTCCACATAATCTACACGCGGCAGCCCTTGCAAACATGCAGTCGGACTGGATTTTATAAATTGGTCGGAATTGCGAAAGCACAGAAATGGTGCTACATAGAGAAACAGATAAACTTTAGTTTATCTACTTGCTTAAAAGCAATATGATTTCTATTCTAATGTAGCTACGTTATAACTGTATCAATTAACTAAATTCCAACAACGTATAGATGCAACTCGAGCTGGAAGGAAGAAGAGCCTCATCAAAGGCACCGGCAGCAATGCTGGAACGGTGGCAAGTTTGGCGCGTCCGAACTAGAGATGGAGAGAGAGAGTGCTGTAATTCATGCGAGGATGTTGATGGGATACTAAATTAATTTAATGCCCATAAAATGATACCATCCCGAACTGCTGGTGCAAGTGCTAACACTGCCTCACTATACAGACCGGCAAAAGCAATAAATTTCACTGGGAATCTGACAATTTCATTGAATTCGATGATTTTAACTGAATGTTATTGTGTAGAAGGGAAAATGATTTTCAAATTTAATGTTACTCGAATCGAATATGTTCTGTGGTTGACTAAGGATCTCAGTCGACTTCCTTAATTAATGGTTTCGATGTCAAGATCCTTAAATTAGAGAAAATTAATCACAAGTGTAGCGCGCAGTTACTATCGAACTCTGTGCAAGATGGCAGTACGACGGCTTCATTGCAGTGAATTGGGGCGTGAATGAAATTCGAAGATAGAATTCTCGAGTTAATTGATATTGAAGAATTTCGTTCTAGTAAGCAATGACATATTAGTGTGTGAGTAGAACTCCACAGCCTGGGCTCTATATCATGCTTGCTCGGTTACGTCAACTTTTCCTTCAGAATCAAAGCAAACGATTCGATATCAGTTTGCTTTTCTGAGATACATATGTATACACTGCACAGCTCTTATGAGGTGCAGTTTATCTTGCAAATATTTGTATAAAATTATGTATACGCTTTGATTAAAATTTCATTAATAGATATGATATACATTAAATGTGTGCATGAAATATCTAAGGAATAATGTGAGAAAGCAGCTAAGTTATTGCTGAAAGGTGATCATTTGAAATTTTGTTGCAAAATATTGACTTTCCAATGCGCCACAACGCAAGTCCCAAAAAAGGTTGATTCAAAGAACTTGATGCAGGTACTTTATTAGGGATTAACCTTTCATATGATACGCCTCAATCGATTTCAATACATGCCTTGCTTTATCAATATTTTCACACATTGACTGGCTTTAAGCGATTCCACGCTGTATCTGTGTTTCAGTCTGAATCAAAATCAGTCATATAATACCGTCAGAATCGTCATAAATGTTGAAAAGAAATCCAAAGAAGCTTTAACTGAAATTGTGAAAACTGGGTGATTCAATTTCAACCATAAAATAGGTGAATCAAGAACAAATAAAATTTTTCAATTCACATGGCTCGTCGTAGCTGGTATACCAGTAGCCTGACATCCTGCTATTGCTTTGTACGTGTAGAATGTATGATTGGAGAGCTCGTATTGTTTTACCATAAAATATTATGTAGGTATTACACGCAAACGTTTTGAATGAAATGCGAGGCTTGATATGCAGGCAATTTTTAAACTTTGAGATGTATACCATGACTGAATGATACACACAATAGATATTTTTTAGCAGGAAGTGTTATGCACTTCACTTCATTGATTTTCAGAAATTGAATTGATTACGTGGCAATGAAGGAATACACAGATCTAACTGCAATTTAAATGTCATAATTTTTCTTAATTGTGTTTGATTACTGGCTACATACTCATACGCTTCATAGAAATAGAATGAAAACAGGCTTTACGAATTATTTTCACAGTGGTAACGAAAATAAATCAAAAATAAAAATTTGTTTTTTAATCATGAATTGGTGCTTTACTCGTCACCATTAAAGACATCTTAAATATAAATAAGTACTATTCTCTGGGACATAAAACGATAATATTGATTGTACGATGATTATGAGCAACATTGCCTATTTGATGAACGAAAAGAAAAAAATAAGTAAAAGTTTTATTAACAGAAGCTACTCAGTCTACGTAATTAGAATTTACTTTGAGAAAAAATAAAAAAATATACCAAAAAAAACCTTTGGAATAGCGAACGGTTTTAACACTAGAATTTGGCTAAAAATGCTGTTAGAAAGGTTATTTTTTGAGGAATAGCAGAAAAATAGGGATATTTTTTATGGCTGACATGTTTCCAAAATCGCATCTTTGCTCTCACGTTTGGTCAGTTCTATATCATAAGAATATATAGTGCTAAGATTTCTCAGTACAGAAGAAACCAAACTTTCCGGCCACCGCCAGCTACAGACCTGCGTCGATAGTTATGAGAATAGATAGATTTTTGAGGCTGCCACCCGCAAAAGTTTTAATATTTAGTAAGTTGAAACACTTGTTTCGGACTCAAACTGCATCTTTTTCAAATTCTAGATAAATACTTAAACATTTATAAAATGTTCACCAAGTCTTGGTAGCAAAATTATATATTTCAATTAAAAAAATTCTTTGTTATCAAACCTCTTGTTGTTGTAAGGGTAGATTTTTATTAGCAACAAAGTGATCGACCAGATAGTTAGCTTGTCGAGGTGGTCAACTTGAGAATATTTCAAAATTTCTTTACTTTTGAGATTTTCAGCCAAATTATAGCATTTTCTTCATACTTGATCTGCAAAATAAAGCAGGAATAAATTTTTGTGTTAAAATGATGCGGCACGAAAAAAAATTAATAATTTTTCGAGTAAAGTAGTTAAAATGCAAAAATATTTTTCTAGGTACATTTTATCCATTTATTTTGTGTATTTTTACCAATTTCATTAATTACTTCGGGTAATTTGGCAAGTATTGCTTCAAAGAAATATTTAGTTAGATTTTCAGGAATTTCGGCTCAGACTCGTTTAATAGAGGGTGACGTATTATTTCTGCCCTTCAACCTGAACAATCAACCTGAATGAATTTATTAGGAAAAAACTATCTTTAAAAATAATGAGACCGTCTTTATTTTTTCTTGGACCTGCCAAGCTTTAGTTAATTCCTATATGGAGATAAAGTAGAAATTTTAGTGATAATATCAAAATAACGACTTTATCTTAAGAGTCGTCCAAAACAGGTACCGAAATTTGTAGACGATTAGTACATGCATATGTTTACTCTTCTCACTAGTAGGATATGCAGACTCGCTATTACTTGGGTATATTTTTATTAGCTTCAGGTGTTATTTGTAGTATGGTAAAAAGACGATTGGAAACATAAATTTATTGATACAGATCTCGCTATTTGAAGTGAAAGCACCAAATTTACCCAAGGCTTTCATTTCAACGATCATTTGTCAAAACCTGAAAGACTTTGGAAGTCTTCAACGAACCGAACTGAAATTTCTTAGCAATAATAATCTTAAATGAATCAATTGGACTACAGCCCCATTGACATATGGAAAACATTGGTTTATAAAAAGGGTTCATAAGAACACCGTGAAAAGATAGTGCAGCGCCGAAGAATGAAACGTGGACGGTATGACAAAAAGTGGTCCACAGTACTTTCCGCAGAATCCAAAAAAAAGAAAAAGAATATTGGCTAAATATATACCAGGAGTAGAAACGCCAAGAGTGACGAAACGGCTTAACAACTCCGCGGAAGCCGCTAAAAAAAGTATCGAAGCGAACTGTTCAGCGATACATTCAATGCACTAACTGAACATGAGAAGTCTAAGTAACATATACCCATGATTCCAAATATGTATAAACATGACCCGAACGTCATAAGAGATAAGCTATACCATAGGATGACCATATGCATCGCACATGTAACCAACTTTGACCTGCGTGTCACTGGGTAAATAGATTTAAGATTTTACGCCATAGGAAAAATACCATGGCATGACCCAAAGGTCATTAGGGATAGTAAGTAACATGCACATGAATGCAAGTAACATATACCCATGATTCCAAATATGTATAAACATGACCCGAACGTCATAAGAGATAAGCTATACCATAGGATGACCATATGCATCGCACATGTAACCAACTTTGACCTGCGTGTCACTGGGTAAATAGATTTAAGATTTTACGCCATAGGAAAAATACCATGGCATGACCCAAAGGTCATTAGAGATAGTAAGTAAAACGCACATGAATGCACTTTGACCCACATGTAAAGTAGCACAACCTAAAATAGTATATATAGTTAGGAAGTAGATTGTAAAGTTTAGTTCTAATTTGGAAATAAATAAGATCGTATGATCTCAAAAACGAACTCGCGTGTTTTTGATTGAGTAAAAACATAACTGGCGCCCAACTCGGTCTTCTAAAAATCCTTGTATTAAGGACTGAAGAAAAACTCACAGTACTGAGTTAAATGTGTAGATATTTGGAATCGTCTAAATCGAAATACGTCGTGAAAATCAAAGAAACGTGAAAGTCAAGAACGTAGAATTTCGAAACCTGTGACTCGGAAACGTGTGATTCGGGAACCTGATACAGCAAACGAAATAGAGTGGCGTATTTGTCGACTATCGAAAGACATTCGAAGCAGATAATGAAGATTTGGTTCATGTATGTACTGGATTATAGTAAGATTCAACTATCTATATATTTAAGTGTTCTCACATAGAAACCAGTGTTCTTTATAAAACTGCACTATATTTTGTATATTTTTGTAAAAGTGAATAGACAGTGGTTATTATGTCTTTAAGTGCTGAGGCTATCACTGAAATGGTGGAAAGGATTACACTTTCGATTGCTAATCAGTTGAGGCAAGAGTTTCAAACTTCTATAATGGAGTTAAGATCTCAGCCAGGTCCGTCTGTGCCAAGGCGAGATGAAATTGATGCCGTAGCCAATCAGCTGAGGAACGAATTTCAAGCCTCGCTGAGTGAAATAAAGCAACCGTGTCCATCTGTAGAAAAATATGAGGATATTAGCATATCTAGACTGGTTAATTGTAAATTGAGGCTCGATTTGCCTAAATCGATGCAAGAATTTAGTGGCATAATGGAGAAATATCCATCATGGCGACAGTCAGCGAGGGCTGCGATAAGGCCGTATGAATCGTACCTTGGCTCTGATATTTATTATCAGGCAGTTGCTATTATCCGCAATAAAGTCACGGGATCAGCCGATATGGTCTTGTCGTCGTTTAGTACTCCACTGAATTTCGATGCCATCATTGCTCGATTAGACCACACATATTCGGATAAAAGGCCATTATATCTATTAGAACAAGAAATGTCTACTCTCAGACAGGGTCAGTTGTCCATATCAGAATTTTATGATATGGTCGAGAAACAATTGACATCCATTACAAATAAGGCTATAATGCAATATGGGGATAATAGTGATATATTAAAATCGGTTAATGAGAAATATCGCAGTGATGCATTACGAATATTCATTTCTGGGCTTAAACGGTCGATTGGCGATGTGCTATTCGCAAGTCAACCATCAGATTTACCATCTGCCTTAGCCCTTGCACAGGAATTAGAATCAAACAGACAGAGGTATAACTTTGCTACATCGTTCGCAAACTCGAATAGGGAACAAGGCTTAGGTAGGAGCCCACAATACAAGACCATCCATAAAGAACAGAAAGCTCAAACTTCAAGTGAACCGATGGAAGTAGACCCATCTTCGTCTAGATACAGACAAAATTCGAAAAGAAACAGTAATTTTCACGTTTCCAAGTACGATTTTCATTCAAAAAAACACCAATTAAATACTTTTCAAGTGAGAGAAATTTCAGACAACAATGGTGTTAAGATCTTAAGATCGAGAGCAAATCTCCCTTATATTGAACATGTCTTGATAAGTGGACAAAAAATCAAACTCCTCTTAGACTCAGGAGCTGATAGGAATTATATAAAAAACTTTCCATTTTTAGTTGGGGTATCGAAAATTAAAAATACTTTCAACGTCCAATCTATACACGGGGAAACTCGTATCAAGTCAAAATGCCAAATAAAAATTTTTGGCCAAATTTCAGATTTTTTCATTCTTCCCACTATAAACGATATGGATGGGATAATAGGCTATGATTTTATTAAAAAAATTAACGGAGTTATTGATTCTTCTAATAGCACTCTTCGTTATAAAAACGAAAGTCAGGAGTTTATTTTGGATGTAAGTTGTCAAATAAATTCTCTTCAAAGTATAGATCTCGATTCTATTCCCAAAGAAGGGTTAGAAAAGTTTAAAGAAATTATAGCCAAACATCAGAGGGTATTTGCGGATCCAAACGAGGCATTACCGTACAATACTAATGTAGTTGCTACAATAAAAACTACTACTGATGAACCAATTTATTCAAGAAGTTATCCATACCAGATGACTGCAGCGAAGTTTGTCAACTCAGAAATAGAAACAATGTTGCGCGATGGTATCATAAGGAAGAGTTCTTCACCATATAACAATCCCATATGGGTGGTGAACAAAAAAGGTGTGGACGAACAAGGTAATCAAAAACTTCGCCTTGTGATAGACTTTCGGAAGCTCAATGAGAAAACTATTTCCGATAGATATCCCATCCCGGAAACTTCCGTCATATTGGCAAATCTAGGCAAGTCAAAATATTACACTACCGTTGATATGAAGTCTGGTTTCCATCAGATCCTGTTAGCGGAGAATGATCGTAAAAAAACCGCTTTCTCAGTGAACAATGGTAAATACGAGTTCTGTCGTTTACCATTTGGTTTAAAGAACGCTCCAAGCATTTTCCAGAGAGCGATCGACGACATACTGCGTGATGACATTGGCGTCCGTTGTTACGTCTATATAGACGATGTTATAATCTTTTCTCGTGATATGGAAAGCCATCTAAAAGATATTCAGATCGTAATCAAAAAGTTACTAGATTCAAACATGCGTATTTCGTTAGAAAAATGCAAATTTTTTAAACCAGAATTGGATTTTTTGGGGTTTATCGTATCTGAAAATGGACTTAAAACAGTCAGTAATAAGGTGAGTGCTATTTTAAACTTCAAGGAGCCAACATCCATTAAAGCCCTTAGATCTTTCTTAGGATTATCGGGATACTACCGACGATTCATACGCGATTACGCAAGAATAGCGAAACCCTTGACACAAATATTACGGGGTGAAAATGGTAATGTGAGTTCGAGGAAATCTGAAAAAAAGAAAATTTCTCTCTCAAAGGATGCTAGGGAAGCTTTCGAAAAGCTGAAACAAATCTTAGTGTCAGACGAAGTTACTTTGCGGTTTCCCGATTTTAACAAGCCTTTCGAGCTAACAACTGATGCTTCATCGGTAGCCATTGGTGCCGTGTTGTCTCAAGAAAAACAACCAATTACATTTGTTTCACGAACACTTAGCAGTACAGAACAGAGCTATGCCACCAACGAACGGGAAATGCTCGCTATCGTATGGGCGTTGCAGTCTCTGAGAAATTATCTTTATGGAGTAAATAACCTCCACATATTCACTGATCATCAACCATTAACTTTTTCCATATCTGATCGCAATCCAAATACCAAACTTAAACGATGGAAAAGCTTCATAGAAGAGTTTGCTCCGGTAATTCACTATAAACCCGGGTCAGAAAACCTTGTCGCGGATGCACTGTCCCGTCAATATATCCAAAATCTTTCAGGTAACGAACCTTCTAGTGAAAACTGCACAAATAGCGAAGTTTCGTCTTCCCAAGTCATAAGGTCGGTACCGACTCCTGTGAATTGTTTTAAAAACCAAATCATTCTTAGAATTGGTGAAAGAACAAAATTAAGAACAGTTCGGTTATTTAATGGCTATCTGCGTCACGAAATAGAATTTTCTGATTTAGAGAGCTTATGCATAAAGTTGGAGAAGGTAATTGACGCCAAGGCAGTTAATGGCGTTCATTGTCCCCTCGAAATTTTAGGGAAAGTACAGAATGAAATCATGCAACGTTTCCCTTCAGCCCGATTCAGGCATTGCGAAAAATTAGTCATGGACTTAATCAACGAAAATGACCAGCTCGAAACAATTGCATTAGAGCATAACAGAGCGCATCGGTCGTACAAAGAAAATTATGCTCAAATACTCGATGCATATTTCTTTCCAAGCCTGCGTAAGGATTTAAAAAAATTCGTAGCTAACTGCAGAATTTGTGCAGAATCTAAATACGAAAGATACCCGAGAAGGCAGAAACTGCAGCCTACACCAATACCCAAATATCCTGGTGAAATATTGCATATGGATATATACATCACACAGAATCTCTACTTTTTAACATGTGTGGACAAGTTCTCAAAATTTGCTCTAATAGAACACGTTGACTCACGTTCTATAGTGGATCTTAAAATACCAATTATTAAAATGATTGGGCACTTTAAAAATCCGAAAATTTTAGTGACGGATAATGAGCCATCATTCTGCTCTAGTGCAATTCAATCCCTCATAAGAGACCACTTTGGAATCGAACATCATAGAATTCCAGCTATGCACAGCACAAGCAACGGACAGGTGGAGAGATTCCATTCAACCCTAAGTGAGATGTCTAGATTAATTAAAAAAGAAATGCAACTTACGGATCTAAAGGAAATCATACAGGTAGCTGTGATAAGGTATAATGGATCTATTCACTCTGTAACAAAACAAAAGCCAATCGACGCTCTTTGGGGAATTTCAGACTCGAATAGAGTAAACACCCAAGAATTCCTCTCACGAGCTCAAAGATTGCAAAACGATCATCTTAATAAGAAACGTTTTAGTAGAGTCTTCAGGGAGGGACAAACGATATACGTAAAGACGAACAATCGTCGCGGCAATAAATTATCAAACAAGTACGATAGAAAGGTAGTGCAGAAAGATCTAGGTACTGTAGTACTAGTAGATGGTAAACAGGTGCACAAGGATAACATCCGTTAATCTCATTCTTTCAGATTCTCACTGGTCGCCACCGTCCACTGCAAAATCTTTGATTACACCTCGTCAAATTACATACCAATCCAAAGTGGGGACGTGGGAATCTACGAACATTATATTTACTTTATACACAACATCAACTTAACAGATTTTGAAGAAATTCTGACGGACGTAACTAATTTAAGGAATATGTTTGGAGTATCCGAACAAAAGGAGTCTATGGATGCCGATGCGAGCGAAATTTCAAGATTACTGAAATCTATTACAATGGGTAATGATAGACATAAGCGGTCTATTGACTTTATCGGTTCCGCTATCAAATTTATAGCTGGCACGCCAGATCATGACGATTTTGTCTTACTTGGCGAACGTCAGTCTAAACTAATAGATGCTGAGAATCAACAAGTAGAAATTAATTCTGAGCTAACAGACAAAATAAACGAACTGACGCAACAAATTAATGCAATGAAGTATCAGTATTATGATAATAGTGAATCAAAACTACCAGACCTTTTTCAAATAGCTTCAATTAGAAACCAAAGAGTTATTTCTCTACTAACAAACGCTGTCTATTCAGTTACTTTAGCACAGTTAAATATTGTCAATCCTGCTATTTTAACGGACAAAGAAGTCGTTGCAATTGTAAAAAAGGAAGAATTACCCATAACAATTAATGAATTAGTCTCTTCGTCACATGTAAAAATTTATATTAATAACAATGTACTAAAATACATAATTAAAGTACCAAATTTAATAAATATTTGCCCACTTGTCATTGTACATCCAGTCATACATAACGATACAATATTAGACCTAAGTAGTAAACAAGTTGCCGAATGTAAAAAGGAAGCATTTCCGCTAAATAATTGCCGCGAGGGCAGGGGAATACCAATCTGCAGAATCGATCACTTCAACAAATGCCTCAAGATGATTTTCAACAGCAACACCGCCACGTGCAAGACAACAACGTCGTATCACATTGCTCCTGTCGAAATGGTGGATGAAAATACTATTATAATAAATGAGGAAACTGTGACTATAACTGAGGGTAATCAAAAGGTAAACCTCACAGGTACATTTTTGGTCCAATTTAACCATGACATTCTCATAAACGACACATTATATAAAGCTACAATCAATGAATCCATAACTATTCCACAAACTCCAAGGAAATTTGCACTTAACGTTTCACAGCATTCAGTTTCGCTAACATTACCCTACCTACACCAGATGCATCTACGTAATTTGCAGAAGATCGATAAATTTAACTCAGAAGCAAAATCCGTGAACAAAATGTGGTATGTATTGATGACAGCACTAGCCGCTATGATTTGTATGCTTGTCGTGTACCTGAAATGCCGCAACAAGCAGCCGAACGTAAGTCCTGCTGAAGTAAAATTCGACATGGAAAGGGAAGTGGAAAGAATCGTACGCATTGTCACTAAAAACCATCAGATTCGAGACGAACCTGTTTAAGGAGGGGGGTAGTAACATATACCCATGATTCCAAATATGTATAAACATGACCCGAACGTCATAAGAGATAAGCTATACCATAGGATGACCATATGCATCGCACATGTAACCAACTTTGACCTGCGTGTCACTGGGTAAATAGATTTAAGATTTTACGCCATAGGAAAAATACCATGGCATGACCCAAAGGTCATTAGGGATAGTAAGTAACATGCACATGAATGCAAGTAACATATACCCATGATTCCAAATATGTATAAACATGACCCGAACGTCATAAGAGATAAGCTATACCATAGGATGACCATATGCATCGCACATGTAACCAACTTTGACCTGCGTGTCACTGGGTAAATAGATTTAAGATTTTACGCCATAGGAAAAATACCATGGCATGACCCAAAGGTCATTAGAGATAGTAAGTAACACGCACATGAATGCACTTTGACCCACATGTAAAGTAGCACAACCTAAAATAGTATATATAGTTAGGAAGTAGATTGTAAAGTTTAGTTCTAATTTGGAAATAAATAAGATCGTATGATCTCAAAAACGAACTCGCGTGTTTTTGATTGAGTAAAAACATAACTTCTATATACAGTGCATCAAACCTTTATTTTCCGTTAAGAACATCCAGCCCGGCTGAACTTCTGTCAAAAGCTGACAAACCTTAGATTTGCTGATGACAATGAGCCATAGTAGTTGGCGGAGTGAGCACTCATAACTTCATTTTGTTGAGCAAGGTGTTCATTAATTTATGGACAGAAAGGAGGTAATTTTGATGCAAGATGGAGTCAAGGCGCAGTTTGAAAACATACGGGGCAATTTATGAGCACTTTGGTCTGGTAATTATCCTGATTTAAACCTAATTGAAAATGTGTGATCCAGATTAAAGTAGAGTGTTTCAGAAAGCGGATCTTAGACTGTATAGAAAACAAAGGAGGACATACTTCATAATAATTATACATTATGCTACCTGATGTGTGTACTTTATAAGAAAATTATAATATTTAACCAATCTCTTCTCGTTAACATTTTATACAAAATATACTAAGGGCCAAAACTTTTGCGAAACCCTGTAGTTTCTTCTACACGTTCTACATTCTTGTACTGTGAGTCGTTTTTACAAACTCTTCTAGTGAGATAGCTTTCCCTAAAGATATTTATTGAAATATAAATCTAGAGAACCAGATGGTCAGTTTATATTAGTGATATTTTCTAATTGAGACCATTTATTTACTCATTGGACGTTGTGAGGAGCAGCATGCTTCTCATGACCACATGTTTATCATTGGCTATTTTGTGAAGTATTCTTGTGAGCTTTTCTGCACCTTGTTTTCCTCGTGGTATTCTAAGGTCTGTGATCCCAACCAAAACGGATCCATCTCTGCTAACCAACGGTTTATGAATTTCTTCTCTCTCCGAATGCAATGAGAATAATAGGCACACGCATCTGAGAATAATAGGCTTACCCATCAATAAAAGGCACACTCATCTAAAGAGAGCCTTTTTCATCTGTGAAAATTACCTTGTGCAATTCTTCTTTCTACTGTTGAAGATTCAGACCAAATTTCAAACTTCAATCGCCATGCTCTTCAAAGTCCCAGTTCAATTTCGAATTTGAAGTGCGGTTTATGCAAATCTGAATACAAGTCCCAAAAATTTTCGTCAGCCTTTCTCAGTAGCTGCTGTATTAACTAGATATGTGCAAAAGAGCTGAATGCTTATCATTAAAGGATCTTTTTTACAGTCTTGCGCCGTATTCTCAGTATACTATTGCTATGGGGAGCTCTAGTTTTAACTCCTTTTTTATGATTTGTTCCGAAATGTCGTGTAATCCGCAAAAAAACAACACACAACATAAACACTTCCCCAAATTTTGCTGGCGCTGCGCTCCTAAAAGTAAGTAAAACAAACTTTTTAAATTTTGAAAGGGGATAACTTCTGGAAATTCTTCGGGCGTAGTGGCACTTATCAAAAGTATCTGTAGCTACAGCAGGCTCATCAAATAAATCTTGCGAATCATGGAGTTTCCTAAAGAATTTTTGATTTTCAAGGAAAACTTCAAACATATAACAAACTCGATCTCTTCGAATTTATTTATGCAAAAAATTCTTTTGAAAAGAAGTTGGCAGAAGCTCAATTCTCATAATCAAAATTTTTTGGTTGGAGCTTCTACCGTAAAGTCAAAGTAATTGTAAAATAAAGTAATAGTAAAGTAAAGTGTAGTCCCACGACAGTCCTTGTCAGATCTAAGGATTGAAGCGAATAAATTTACAGTGTGGAGTATTTAGTTACATGGCTCTTTTTACCCCTGATTTAATTCAGATACTTGTTCTGAATTAGGTTTAATCAAATTTTGGATCGCAGTTCCGCGTCTGTACACGAATTCAAGAACTCCGTACGGTAAAAGTCAATGATTAATAAATAGATAAGCTAAAACGAATTCAAAAAATGGTAAGGAAATAAAATTTCCGCTGTTTCTGCTTAAACGCAAATTTAACACTACGCAATCCTAGAAAAAATGTCCAGCTTAAAGAGTTTGGGAAAATTTGTAAACTATTTAAAGCTTCTAAAGGGAACGAAATCAATAAAAAAATTGTTTACCTAAATATTGAACAGAGCAAGAAACAAGATTTCGCAAGAAATGACATTTCGCTATATTCGGTGCTGCAAATTCACCCTTTTGTTTCTATAAATACTAGAGCTTACGGTAACCACTTTTTTTCTACGAATTCTTCAGTGCCCACAATCACGTAACCTTACAGGCTGAACACGATTACAACGATTATGTAACGATTTATGTAACCACATTTTCGCCAAGTATCGAAATTTCATTCGTTTCATAACTGCTCATCTACCAAGTTTGCTTTGCCTCCTAAAAATAATTCTACCCACGCAAGTGCCATCCAATTTCACTAACAATTCGCATAAACGTTCGCCCGTTCACCCTGTCGACAACAACGAGTAAATGTAACGAAACTTTTGTTTGCAATATGGGAATCTTAAAGATCTCTTTTGTTTGTGTTGCGCATTGATAACTATAGCGGATAATAGCTGTCGCTATAGGAATATTTGTTTCCAATGAAAAGAGAAGTTAATTATGATCCGATTAATTGATTCGCTTTGCTTTGCTGCGTCGCAAACTTAACACTTATTAGTCTTGTTGTTTAATGTGCTAAGGCATATTCTATATTACACATATACCGTAGTACTCCGTATGATGTTTATATTATTCTGTCAAAGTAATACTACCTGAACACATTTGAATACTCGAAGAGAAACTTCTGAATTTCATTGAGACTAAAAGATAAATAAACTTCAGAGTGAAACCCATGGAATACACCGTCTAGGGATGTTAAGACTGGAAAAATATACAATGCTGTGGGTGTTCATATTTATGGCCTATATGTTTATTTTTGCTCCAACAAAAGTTGTTATTCTACTTTAGAGCTTCAATTTTTTTTTTCAATATTAAAGAACTGATCTTGCATGATTATAGTGTCGCAGAAGTTTTGGTGAATTGATAAGGATATCACGATCAGATGTTTGATGCAACTTTGTTTAATCGAAAAATCATTGGCATCATTACAAATTGGATATGGATGTACATATGTACATATTTGAATTTTTAGATGATACTAATATTCTTAGGCAATCTCGTGATTTCTTCACTCTCTCACCTAAAAGGGAGGAATAAAAGGTGAAAAACTTGCATAAACAAACTGACACGCTCATTACGCTTGCCATATTATTTTGCGTAAATATGTAAGTGCATAAGTCACGAATTTGAAAATTGTTCAAAAAGTAAAAGCTGATATTCACTAAAAAAAATTTGTTTGCCATTTGAATTTTCTGGTGAAAAGCTTTCTTAAGAATGAAATCTAATTTTTCTCAGTTTTTTTCAAGCTGAGGTTATGGTGGGTTGCAACATGTTACTAAGAATGATCCAAAACAGTCTTGCCTCAAAAGATAATCTTAAGCACAAAAAAAACCTATTTTATGAGCTCATTAATGAAAGTCATGAATTCAGAACCAGGCCACGTTGTATCAAATCGTATTTAGGCTGTGTTATATGTACATTAAATTCGCTCTCAGTGGAGCACGTGCAAAATATTATACAGATAGTCGCGTAGGATGTATCATAATTCAAGGATATAAATCAGTTTCTTTTAGAAAAATGATATCAAAGAGACTTAGGTTCTTTTTTATAATTTAATATGTTCCAGTTATATACAATGCGTGGGCGCCAATCGTAAGCTACTGAACATTATATTTGTCTGAAGAGGCAATTTTCAAAGAATTGGTGGATAATTTCGTAAATTTATACTCAATACCCACAGAAATTTCAAATGAGTGTCATGTTTTTTTTGCAGAAAAATTCAGATCGTTTATTCACATCGTATTTTTGCTTATTACGTTTCAACTCTTCTATTTTTCATTTCATCGGTTCATTCATCGTTTCATCTCGTCGGCCCTCATCATAGATATTTTAGCGTTTAACTAATTGCTTTTGAAGAGTCTGGTGAGAAAAAAATATGTTAGAATATTTTAATCAATGTTTATTTCAATTCTGAATACATATTATTTTTCAAATACCCAAATAACTCCAATTGAAACTTTCCACGAATAACCTAAATTAATCACGTCATGTCTGTGCAAAGTAACCTGGCGTATACAAAGAATTCATAGATGAAATCTGCCAACTTTTAAGTTCGTTACAAAAAGTCTTCAGAAATACTAAAACGAAACTCGACTCTTTTAAAGTTTCAAGTCCATGCTTCATAACAACAGCTTAACCTTCGCAGGAATACATATTACAAATAAAACAGGTTTGCGCCATTTTTAGACATGAACTAAAAATGAACTGAAATATTAAATAAGTACGTCTGTTCACAAGGATATGGTATCCAATATTCATGTTGGACCAATTTTCCACTAAGAATATAAAAATACATGATGCAGGCAGACAGTTCAAATCTGACAAAAGGCTAATGAACAAGTGTTCCTCAAGGCTTTATGTCTAGATAGAAGAAACTTTCCGGATCTTCTCTATCTATACCACAGTGTAGTAGATGCATACGTAAGTTCGCGTCTATTTTATATCTTTGAGCTACGAAACATGGCAAATAAGTCCTGAAATGTTTTTAGTCGTACTCTAAGTGCAATAAGATAACCATGCCACTGAAAAAGCGCTGTCAGTTAAAGCTCTATACATCAAAACATCTCAAAAACAGTTAATCTTAAGGGGTTAGTCCACTATTAAAATGCTCAAAGTGAACTTTTTTTTTAAACAGATACCAACAAAAAACTATTCAAGATATCGATTTGAAATTTTACATACATCTTTATTGAAGCTAAGAGTTAACATTTTCATTAGAAAAAATTATTAGATGGATCGCCGCAGCACTGCCGAAAAAAAAAGCAAATTGCGCCTCGTAAATTCCTGGACAAAATAAGCGTCTGTGAACAAGTTACCAAAAAGATTTCATTAGTTTTGAGTATAAAGGACTGCACGGGCCTAAATTAAGAACAAAAAAAAATTTTTTGACGATCTGGGAAACATTTTTTTGCCTAAAAAAATTTTTTTTATTAATTTTTTTGATTAAAAAGTATACCACATTTTTTTTAATTGCTTTAGGGCTCTAAATTTAGGCCCGTGCAGTCTTTTATACTCAAAACTAATGAAATGTTTTTGATAATTTGTTCACAGATGCTTATTTTGTCCAGGAATTTACGAGGCGCAATTTGCTTTTTTTTTCAGCGGTGCTGCGGCGATCCATTATGGCGGCCGCCATTTTGTTTTCTAATAATTTTTTCCAATGCAAATGTTAACTTTTAACTTCAATAAAGATGCATGTAAAATTTCAAATCGATATCTTGAATAGTTTTTTTTTGGTAGCTGTTTAAAAAAAGTTCATTTGGAGCAGTTTAACAGTGGACTAACCCCTTAAAAGAAAAAGTAATGATATTTTCTTGTACGAAATAGCCTTAGTTTTTCTGAAAAAGTGTCCATTACTGTTATATTTTTTTCTTGAGTATCCTAGTGGACAGAGCACTGGCTTCTCCTTTGTGTGGGGTCCCTGGTTCGAATCCAGTCTGGTGAGGGACAGCACAACGAACTTTGAGTTCACCTAGCTATGAATTGGTACTTGAGTTAATCTTGGTAGGTGAGTGATGGCACTAATCACTCTACAATTGCATTCACATTTGGTCTATTCGCGTACCTGAATAGATTCTATTCGCGCACCTGAATAGAATCGCAGCAAGTCGTTTTTGTACTCTTGCTGCAAGGCAAATTTTGCCACAAAAAGAAGCCAGCTGCAAAAATCTGTTACTGCTGCACAGCACGCAAACAGACCTATTGATTGTAAATTTGTGATGAAGCTTTCTACCAGCTGCAACCCGTAGACTCAACAAGGGTTTTCATGAAAGTACTTTACTTTTAATTGTTACATTTAAAGAAATATATATGGTATTGTGTTTACTTGTTGTTAACACAATTATTTCAATTCTTCATGATAGATTTGCGGGTTTGCACAGAACGGAGATCCTAAAATCCAAACATGTTTTCAATCATTTTTCTTGGATCTGTACTGGAAAAAGTTTGGAAGATTATTGACTCCATATTCTTCTTTCTTTTCAAATCACTCTTTCGATCAAATACGTTTTTGTATTACACGTATATTTAGTAAATTAATGTAAAACACACGCCAATCAAGATGGATCCTTGCTAGTTTTCACATGAGTTCAGATTTGTGGTTACATTTTACACAAGTCTAGGTGCGTTTTGTTGCACTTCTGGGCAGGGTAAGTTAAGGTAAGTTAAACTCTTTATGACAGAGCTTTAGGTAAGTACATTGAATACAACAACAATCGCTGCCGCAGTAAAGTTACAGCGGTAGCGATTGTTGTTGTATTCAATGTACTTACCTAAAGATCTGTCATGAAAAGCTTAACTTAGCTGAACTTACCCTGCTCAAGAGTGCAAAAAAAACGCACCTTATGTTGAAAAATCTGAACGGAAACCACTAACCACGATTCAAATCACTACGGAACGACACAATAATTTGCATTTTATATCAATGCGGATGAAATTACTACCGACAGAGTTTAAGCTGGACTGTGATTTTAACCTTGAAACCTTTAAGATTATTCGCGTTGAGATATTAACATAGATTTGGTTGAAGTGATTCGCTTGAATAGGAGTGAAGGTATCAAATTGTGACGGAAAACTATGGGACTATGGGCAAACTTTTCCTCTGCGAACAGAAAATGGCCGCCATATGCACTAGGATAGTACGCCATATGTGCACGAATTTGACAAGTAACAACCAGAAGCTCGTAGAACTTATACCAAAAAGAAAATATAAGGTAGTAGTTCTCTCAATTTTTTCTATTTATAGATTTTGTTTCACTCTCAGTAGAAAGAGATATAAGGAAATGAAAACAGCAGTGAGACGTGAAGCAATTTGCCTGAATCTGTGCGTTAGTAGTAGAAATTTGACAGACTTATCCTCCGCGAATAAAGTTGGCCATGTGTACGATAGAGATAGATATAGTAGGACATTTGACACGTCATAACCAAAATTTTGTAGATCTTAGGTAGCGGAGACACCAAAGGGAATATCTGAGGTAGTAATTCTCTCGATTTGTTCTATTTATAGATTTTATCTTTGTTGTAAAGTTGTTTCACTAAATTTCGTATATTTATACGCTTATTTCATTTCCTTAAATCTCTCTGTTCTGAGGCTTCACTAAATTTCGAATATGTATGCGATTGTTTCATTTCCTTAAATTTCTCTATCCTGCGATTGGATTAGTATTCCAGATACCAATGTTACTCCAGCTCCAGCTAAATTTACGAAATCAGTGATAGATTTACGAACTAAGCCATCTTAATTGCAAAAAATCTTTGCTTCACTGTGACTATGATACAAAAATAAATTGAAAGCTAGGTACATAGAAGAAATACATATCTTGCAGTGACAATACTGTTGTCAAAAAAGGAAATGAGTACAAAAAAAATACTTTGCCGAAGAACGTTCTTTTTGTCAATTCGAACAAAACAGAGCTACTCGAATAAGCTGTAAATCGACGTGTGCTTTCCGTGTGCTTTTTCCTTCACAATATCTCCTAAATCTACTTCAGCCAGTATCTTCAAGCAACACAATCAAACTACTCTACTGACAAACGATTTCCGAAATTCTCATTGCTAGATTCCATCATCTGCAAACAATCGTTTCCTGAAAATATTTGATCCAATAACAAATAAAAATATCTTATAAGTGTCTGCTTGGTTTCCTTTTCGATTGCTGACCCATATCAGATGATAGACGCGTTTTCATTCCTAGCTTAACCTCCGATGCGATTCAACTTGCGTTCTCCATGTTTATTTATCCTTTTGCGGAGCATATGACAACAACGATCCTACTATGCTCCGTGACTGCTGAGCAAAGTGTGTCCAGAGTCCATTTAGTGAGTGTTGTGGCAGGGTAGGCATGATTTAGTGGGCATTGGGCGAAGTAAACAATTCCCATATCAACAAGACTGATATTAATTTCCACTTCGTATACAATTCATGTTGGCACAAACTTGAAAACGATGGCAATGAAGTAGCGGGAGACATCTGATGTCTCGACAAATGATTCATCAAAAACACGCAATTTTGCCGGTTGTTGTGTACGCTAGTGCATTTTACTCGCTACATATTATGGTAATTCAAGGTGTGTGTGGACAAGGAAGCTCAACGAACTTTAACTGACCGGTGAAGGCGGTGATGTGTTGCTGATTATCGCACTTGGAAGCTTACTTATTATCCAGGTAAGACCAGCAGCAAATTTATAGGAATTTGTGGCTGTCCTTTGCGGGTGGGTAATTCAAACGTGATGTCATACAGTGGCTAGCTGGTTTGAGCAACTAGTGGCCTGCTTAAAGTTCATAGTATTTCAGAGCTTCAAAACCAAAATGTAACTACACATAATATCTACTTGGACATATTACTGCTTTTCATTGACAAGTTTGAACTTAGTTTCGAAATCCTCAAGATAATTCACGCGTGTCCTCTGAGTTGACTCGAAGAAAACCAATTAAGTTGTTCGTCTTGGAGTAATTTACCAGCAAAGGACGTCACATCATTTGAATTGGTTCTACATGCAGATGCATTTGTCATGTTGCAAACGTAGAGTGTTCACTCTGTTATTCAAATGTCACTTTTAATATCATTTCGTCCTTATCTCGATGAATAGTTTGTGCCAAGTTTGCAGATTTATCGGGAAGTTTAGGAAGACCGATTGCAGTCATTTGTTATTTATAGCCTACAACACGTGTCTAGAGCAAAACTTCTAAAGTGGCTCATTTCCGGGGTAGGTGTTGAAGAGAAGACGGAGAAACGAAACAGAAGACTGCGTACTTGGAACCGCAGAACGACAAATTCCCTCGAGGTGTAGAACGAAATAAGGTGATGATCTGATGAAACGACGAATTATGGATAACCGTCATGACGTTTTCGGAGCGTCAGTAAAGTTCTGAAGCGCTAGGCTTTCTTTCCCAAGCATCTGCCGAGCTCCCGACCTGGGAATACTTAGCTGTTTATTCACTTTTCTAGCTCCCACTTGACCTGATGCCGTTGAACGTGTAAGACGGTCGGTGTAAGATACAAGAAGTCGAGATATTTGGCTTTTATCGATCCAAAAATATCCCTGTGGGCTCTGTTTGTCAGAATGGTGTCGTGCTGAAATAGGTCCCGACCTGCTGTAATTTAGATAAAAGGCCCACGTAACGAATTTTCGTAGGCAACGAAACAATTCTTTTCCTGAAGTGAAACGGTTTAGTGCGATGACAACTATTAACCCACTTTTGCTTGTCATGAGGTGTTGTATGATTTCACGTTCAGATTTGCAGGTGCAAATTGAAAATGTTGTGTGGTAAAATCTTGATAGCTTTTTGCTTCGAGCTGTAAGTAGAATGTAGTGTGAGATAAACATTTTTGTAAAAACTTAGAAAATACAGATACAGTGTGAAAACAATTTGGTTTTATGTTTAAATGTTGGTGGAAAAGCTAAGTATTCATTTTTATGAGAGACCGTTAGCTAATTGAAGAGTTAAAATAAAATGAAAAATTAATAACGCCCATGGTAAACAGGTAATAATAAATTATTTGAAACTAAGCAACTTGAAATACAACAAATGCCACATAGCGCAATTTTATGACACATACTTCGAATTCCCCGTCGATCAGCGTAAATTTACTGGACAAACTCTTTCATGTTTCATCGGCTTGGTATTGCATGGCAAAATTTCTACAAGTTAATCTGGGTTACTTTGCCAATACGCCACCATGACCGTTTTCGCACTCAGCCATGGCATGAGAACTAATAACTAGCATGGAAATAACGGTATTGTGCGATATTTGCCTGATGGAAGAGATTGGCGGTGAGTCAAGGATTTACCATCAGCTGGCACCTAAGAAGAACCAAAACCAAAAAAAGTTCACTTTATCATATGCAAAAGTGAGAAAAGCCTACTCTCAAACGACAAGTGAGAATGTATATATCCGTGTTAGCTGATAGGCGAGAGTGTGCTGGCTTGCGTATAATGCCATCAAGAAACAGTAAGCGCAGCGAACATTCGCTGGCAATAAACGAAATTCTCTGAAGTGGATTGCATAAAAGTGTCGAATATATTCCTTTTACTCGCCAAATGGTATCGAAAGTCGTATTTCGCGTTAATTATCTTATCACTTACCATTTTTATACTCAGAATAGGTTTTCAGAAAATCAATATTGCATAAATTGCCATTCGTTAAAATAGTATATTTGGCAAAGCACATGTATATTGCCTAGTGGGAATAAGAAACGTATCTGATCGTATAAAAGGGGCATGTCTTATCTTGGCGGGGTACTTTCTGCCTTTTTTCAACTTGGACTTGGACATTGCTATTTACTTCTCGCAATCAGTGGGGAAATATCGCAAATTATATCGCAAATTATATCGCAATCCACGTACTTTCCGAGCTATATATAGTTCTTAATCTATAACTCGGCTCTAATGGACCCGAAACCAAACATGATGGAATGCCGCAGAGAGGAAAGGGGGAAAGATATAGTGAAAAAAATAGGATAAGAGCCCATACTAGAGCAAATCAGCTATCCCGTAGTCTATAAACTAAGAAGAAGGCTGTGGTCAAAAGTATTAAAAGCTGCAGCGAACTCACTATAAACCGCATTCAGTTGTTTCTGTTGGTCAAAAGCAGAAAAAATCAAGTTAGTGAATGTTGTGAGATTAGAGGCAAGATATATCTGTTTTTGATGAATCAATGCTGCTCAAGGTCAAAACAGGGATCGAATATCTTGAATCAATGCTGGTATTTGAAGTTCGTGGCAGATGGCGAAACAGAAAACTAATTTATTTAGTGCTACTTCGCACAGTCTAAAATTGTCACGGCCCCGTAAATGGAAAATGTAGCTGGTATTCGAAATTTGTCAGAGAGAGGAATCCTTAACTTAGTTGGGCTTTAGGCTTTATATAATGTATTTTGAATTATTTTGAAACATATTTTTCTTCCATTTTACGATTTTCGTCTTACTTTTTACTGCATGCTCTCAATTTTAATGAATCTTGGCAAAAACTATGATTTCTTATCTGTGTTTTTTTTTTAAAGCAACTTAGAGCAGGTGGATGATTTTAGTGATGGTAAAATATATTATAAAACACAGCAAAAGAATCTACGATTTGCTAAACAATATGAAAAGAATCTTAAGTGTAAAATACCAAGCGCCATTTTCAAACGAGAACACATATAAATATTGTATGATACTTCCAATTCTTCCCAAAAAATAAATACTGTTGATACCCCTTTTCAACTAAAAAGGCTTTTACCAAAAGCACATTTGAAGAAAAAAATATCAATAATGTTCGACAAGGGTTAAAACAACGTATACAATCGAACCTATCGTTTTTTCGTCACTATCAAATCTGTTGAGATTTATGTTGGTTGAGTCAAAAGCTTTGGATAAATGAGATCCTAAATTATTTGCACTTTTCCGAATGAGAGCATCAATCCAAAGTCGGCACGCATCACTAGAAAGTAATCAATCCACAGTCCAAATTAATTCTGTTCCCTACGATTTATACAAAGCATTTGCATTTCTAAAGAACTTCCATTTCTCCCTTCCAGTTGTTGTTCAGCCTATTCGCCGTAAAACGTTGGCACTCTTCAAGCCTAGTAGCTCTTCGCCGCACTAGTCGTTGCTGCTCCTTTTTCCATCTTATTATCTTTTATCTTGGCCGGCTTTGTATTGCCGCCTAACGACCGCTCCATTTCCGATTCCTTAATTTTTTCCTGGCCTTGGCTGTCGACATTGCTATCGCCATCGTCGCCACTTGTTTTTCACTTAGCTTCTTGCCGCCATCACCACCATTGCCGTTAACATTTTTGCAGTTAGTATGCCGCCATAGCTTCTCCGTATTACGTATTCGGTCTCCATTAATAAGTGTTTTGAATTGTTAATGGCATGACTTTTACAAAAAAAAAAAAAAAAAATAGTTCATAAGCTTTGATCTGATAATGGCCCAGTCATACTAAAAGGCTCCTTCTATCTTTGCAAAGGGCAAGATTCCCAATCGTGGATGTTATTGCTAACGGGAAAATCGATCTTTTCTCCCGAAAGTCGAAATGTATTCACAATAAAATAAATATTCTAGGAACATCGCTTAGAGGAAGTCCGTAATGTAAATTCAGCCATTCCGAAGGATGCTCTTGGCTTTCCTTTTCAATAATTTTCCTTCCGACAGACTCGAACTGAGGGCTCTATTTTTTAATTGAAGATTATGAATAATTTGTGTGTTTTCGTGACAGTTTTTTTTTCAGAGTTTTTGCATCTGGGCGCTTGTAGACTAAGTTTGTTGGAATCAGAACATTTCTATTACGAATTTTGGTGTTTTCAATGCCAGTCTTGTCTACGACAAAACATTATATGAGTAGATCATTACAAATGTTTTCCCAAAATAAATATTTCTCAGCAATTTTAAAGCGAAGTCAGTTTTTTGTTACGAAGCCCAGATAATTATGGGGGCTTAATAGCAGGCGGATAAGCTTGTTCGTATTTTTCTTTGTTTTGTTAGTAAAACCACATAGCTCCATACTGTCCCCTAATGATAAACAAAAAAATGTAGCAAAAGCGCCGAAAGTTTGGTCCAGACTTGTATATTTGTATTTACATACATATGAACATCCAATTGCCTATCAGCTATACTAATCATTACAGCAAAACTTTTATATTTGCCAAGAATCTGCTCTTTTAACCAAATCTCGGTTCCTTGCTTAACAGGTGAAACCGAAACCCAAGAATATTTAACAAACAGAACAATTTCTCGTAATATCATTAAGCCTGAAATCAAAGTACCTATACGCACGAAAACAAAAACATTTTTTTTTAAAAATATTTCTCGTTACCAAAACTACAATCCAGTAGATTAAGTATGAAATTTAAATGTTTCAATATATTGGTGAGAGGGAACTGTTATTGAAATTTTATTTTGGCTGTCTGTCGCTCCTCAGAAATACTTGAAGAAAAGTTTTCAATATAACTGCTCATAGCTTCTGACTGTTTCTGAACCTGTTTGTTGTTTCTTGTTTGTCTACTCAATGGTTTAATGAGGTAATTTCAAAACAGTCATTAAAATGAGCAATAAAATTTAAATGGGAAAATGAATTTAATACGGTGTTGAAATTTCCGGAACATATTGATTTGAAAATTTAAAGAAAAACTTGTTTTAGTCGAAAGTCGGTATAGCTATAACTTTTCCGTTTGTAGGTTGAACATAAAATAACATTTTGTCTCAAAGTAAACCACGAATGAATATTTGGCCATTTGTTAACCTTTTAAATAATAATCAATAAAATCAAATTTTTAATTTATATTTTATTGGACACTTGCAGGTTATTTGGGACTAACAGCGTATTCTCATTGGCATTGAAAACATCCACAGAGTAAGGTTCTTCAATAAATAACTGAATTTATATCCTTTAAGAAGTTTGAATGCATTTGATTTGCAAGTTTACGTTAGAATTAAACTACAAATAATGATGAAACCACAGAATGAAAGCATTCGTTTATTCGCATGAAACATAATTGAGAAAAATGCATTAAGAAGGATTTAGTCGAAATAAATAAGCTATAAAAAATATAGGTTTTCGAAACCCCCAAGCATTTCAGAATAAGTTTCAAGGATGCTATTTTTAACTCGATGGTGTCAATCGGTAGTAATATAAGGTTTGCATCCTTGAGAGTCTCTGAGAATGTTTAATTAGTCTATTTTCTAGTTCAACTAACCCTTATATTTTGAAATATTTAATTTTGTTGGAAGTAAAAACAAGTAATAACATATTTTTCATTACATTTTTCAAGCTAAATAAAATGTCAAAACAGCTGGATTTTTTTCTTTAAAAGAATGCATTTAAAAACAAAAACCACTTATATTCTCTGATTGAGACGAAGTAGAGTCATCATGTTCAATTCTTGTGGTATGTTGTGGATCCTTTCTGATCAAATCTCATTTCGTACATATAATAAAATAAGAATTATTCAAAATCTTCACTTCTTTGCTGAAAAATTATAATGGTTATTTCACTCAATCAATACTCAATACTTCACTCACTCAATAAAAAAAACTCACGCTTAGGAATCGCTCAAAAAAGTGAATTTTGAAGAAAAATGCAGGAATTCTGTAGATTTCGAATGCTACCAAACATGTTCCTTCTTACAACCAACCTGTATCGCAGATCAGAATACACTTTGATCCGGCGTCTGCATCGAAAGACGTGGAGTAGGAAGTTTTCCAGCGCTACGGCAATTAAGAATTTCAAAAAATTTAAAAAAAATATTATTTTCATCATAGGATGCTTATCATATGTCATCTCCTAGCACGAAAATGCTTAGTGCTGGCAAAATTTTACCATAACTGCAGCCAAAAGACTTTCAGAATCATGCCACCCTGTGAATTTCGTTTTTATCCAATTACTTTATCGGAAGCTCCAGAGATAGAACGATTTTTGGGGCTGCTAACCGAAAAATTTTCCAGAACTTGGAAAATCTAAACATTAAATGAGTCTGGTGCAGGCAGCCCTTTGCAAACACTGCAGTCAAATCTGCTTCACGGCAATGTCAATCTAGTATGTAAATTTTGGTTTCCGTTTCCGTAGAAAAATGTTTAAGGTTAGATTTTCGTTTTTAATAATCGATAGTAGATCGTTTATTGTTATTAAAAAGTCGAATGATTAGTATTATTAAAAAAATCAAAATCTACCCATAATGGTTATTGATTTGTGATCATGGTTCCCTTCTTGTCTATAAATCAGCATAGGCAACGTATATCATCTCTAAAGCTTATCAAAGCAGATAATAATTGATTCGGGAAACTCGATCGTTTCGCGGACTAAGCCTCCGAAAGCAGAATCAAATTGGAATTTTTTTTGCGGGATGATTAAAATTGAAAATTTTTTTATTTATCTTGAAAATTTTATTTGACAAAGTGGTTTCGAAAGCATGCACTGAATCTCATCAAACACCAGCACACAGTGCATACTTGACTGGTGTGACCACTGGCAGTTGGAAATCATTAATTTCTATTTACGCTGGTTGTGACAAATTTTAACATCTCCGACTTATATCCATCCAGTGCATGCTTTCGAAACCACTTTGTCAAATAAAATTTTCAAGACAAATAAAATTTTTTTCAATTTTAATCATCTCGCAAATACAATTCCAATTAGATCAAAATCATTTGAAAGTTGAATGGCAGCATATTTAAGTAAAAAAATAGATATGTATAAAATAATAGCTCTATCCTAATTTGTCAACGAAATTCTACTTAACAGGACTTAAAAATCTAATGACTGCATCGGAAGTTATAAGACAAAAACTTCAAACTTGGAGCTTTTGTACAATGGCTTCACTGCCACAGGGATGCCCCCATTTTCTAGTAATTTTTATCGGACCTCATCCTACTAAACACCAATACATTCTGTGAACTTCAATTGGATTTTACCAATAGGTCTTGCGAAATGTTACCGTTCTTGTAGGCTGGAGAATATGAAATGTTTGTTTGTATAGAAAAATCATCAAATTTTTCAATCGCTGATGTTTAATATCAAAAAGCAAAAATTTTACAAGGATCACGTTGATTTGAGCGTTTTCTCTTCGCGACCCTGGCGTACCTACGGAGTTTTCCGCAGAGTAAAATCACAAAAGCGTATTTTTTGTCCCTATCAATGTGTACTGTAAATCTCATAATTATCTGTGATCGTAATATATAATTTTAGAATTGTTAGCCTATTTTAAGGCTCTTCGCTCCCACATAAGGTTAAACATTTTCAAAAAATTTTCATTGCCAAGCTGAAAATATAAGCAATTTCCATTTTCAAGACTTATTTTTTCCAATTAATTTGTTACCACAAGAATAAAATAGTTCCTATAAATACACTAAAATGCCTGTTATATCCAAAAGGTTAAAAATATTTAGTTAGAAATTTAGAGTGCCTTACAACTCATGAACACCAATATTTCCTGAAAATTTCAGTTCGATCGAATTACGCTCTTCGAAGAAAAAACCCTGTTTAATTTCATATCATTACATGTAGTTACAATTCGCAGATATCCTGACTGAAACTGGGAAGGATCGGAAAAACAAACGCAAATCGTTCAGTCCGGTTGAGATTGAGTCGAGTTGGACGACTCTTTATAACGCGTAAAATAGTTTTAATATGTCCAACGTTTTAATTCATCAATGTTTTGTTAATTTCTCAGATATCTCTTATTCATTCGTGGTTTACGTTTATTTTTTATTCTATTGTTTTCTACATTTTACTCAATTATTTTGTATGTGCCACATCAAAAGTTTCATCTTTTGGAATTTTTAGATCAATGAGCAAGAATTCGAATAAAAATTTTCTAGATAGTGAATTTAATTTTATAAACCTAGGGACAAGATATTTATAAATTTATACTAATGGTGTAGTTAATATTATGTTTATCCGCTCTTATTCAATTATTAGACGTTGTTTTCATAAAACGAAATAATCCAAATTTTCGAAATCAACAAAACAAACTTGCTTTTGGTGACATGGCAACAAGTTGAGCCGTTGCTAATGCCCATGTTAGTAAGGATGTTTTCGTACCTTTTTTTGGGTGATCGATTTTCAACTCATTTAAGTGCTAATCAAATAATTTACGCATCTCACATGAGTACTCTTTAAGAATCGGTACTTACTTAAATATATACTAGAATAAATACATGTAATAATAAGATACAATATAAAATCATCAGACATGAAATAATTTGTCAGAGTGGATGACATATTTATTACCTCATTTAATGATTTCTTGAGCTTTCGAAAGGATCCTTTTTGCTGATTCTAAATTTAAGCTGCTTCAATTACTAGATATATGTTATGGGCTAAGCATGAACTCTTCAATAAACGTGTTCACAGCTGTTGCATTGTGTTGTAATTGTAGCATTGTGTCTTAGTACTGAGATATTTTCATTCTATAAGGACATTTCTGGTGCTCTGATGTATGAACACATTTATGATTTAAAAGCTGAATAGGAGAGTGTTGTATTTTCATTTTATAGCTTTCTTCAGAATCTCGTACTTTTTTTTACCCTAATATGTACCGTAGGAAAAATTTTGTATACATTTAGCAATTTTGTTTATTGTTTTAAGTAAACAAATATTATATTTTTCGATTAGTTTCTTTTCAAAAAAATCCAGGTATTCTTTAGCTTCCACAACAATAAAACGTTTAGTATCTTTGAAGATGAAAATAGCAATGTCTGAATAAATTCATTGTATTTTTTCCCCATTTTCTGAAATTATTATATATTTTGCATGAATTTACAGTAAAATCGGATACTTACATTCAAATAAATCATTTACTTTCACTTTGATTGGAATTTTTCGCAAAAAAATCTTTGAAAACATTCATAAAAACGTATACAAATAAAAAGTAGCATTGAAAGATGATCGTTAATAAAATAATTTCGTTATTAAGATAAAAACCTAGCTACTAAGATGGGTCAATAAGAATAAGGGGCAAGTAAAGATGTTAATTTATTTTTCTTTTTTAATATATTAGCCTGCTACTCTAATACATTTTTCGGATCTGTCCATTGGTTTGTGTATATCTTCCAAAAACAATCTTTTGTCTTTGTTGGAAAAGCAAGCCGAAACTCCGTCCTTCATTTCTTCATCGTTTGAACACTTTTTTACACGAAGCTCCTTTTTCAATTTCGGAAATAGATAATAATTGCTGGGAGCCAGGTCAGGGCTGTAAGTTGTGTGATTTAAAATATCGAAGCGCATCTTATGCAGTTTCTTGTGAACAGGCGTATTGTCGTGCAAAAAGAGGACACCATTGGCTAATTTTCCTCCTATTTATTCTTTGATTGCTTTTTTCAGCCGTTCTAGAATTAGAGCGTAGTATTTTTTTGGAAATAGAGACGCCGTTGCTTGTAAAATCGATCAACAGGATTCGTCATGAGTACCAGAAAACGTTCACTGTGACTTTTCCAGCAGACGTTGACACCTTGAACTTCTTAGGTGGTGATGTGCCCTTTTTATATCACTGCATGGAGTCTTGATTGGCGTCTTGTATTGTTGTTTTAAAATACATGCACATGTATCATTAAATTTGTACGAAAGTGTTTAAAGCTAACGATTTCTTCCTATGCAAGTAGTTTTTTTTCGATAAGAGCACTTTCCTTCACATACATTTTGATTAGCTGTAATTTTGATTTGACTAATAAAGTACTTTGAAGCAAAACCAAGCCATCAATTATTTGAATGCAGCCACATGTATCGGAAGATTCCTTGTAGTTGGCGGAGATTTCCTCACCAAATATAGACACAACAATTATATAAAGAATATTTGTGGGGAGGGGTGCAGTAGGTTTATCGTTTGTGCGGATCTATCAATCGCTATGTCGCAGTGATCGGGCACATATCGTGTGAACGCTATTGAAGCGTTTTTGAAGGAAGTAGAGTCGTCCGGTACGGCTTGGAGACAAATTTGTTTCCACTACATTATCAGACGTTTACTAGAAGGACTAAGCGAAAACAGGATTCGTACGTGGGCACGACAGTTTTGAGTTACAGGTTCCGTATAAGTCAGCCACGTCCGAGCCCGAGCAGAATTTCAAAAACGGAAGAAACAATAACCAAAGCTGCAGCTAGCGTTCGTAACAGTCCACGCTTATCAATATGCAAAAAAGCAGCGACTTTAAACGTTAACAAATCAAACGTAGAGCAAATTTCGAAGCGTGATCAGACATTTTATCTCTACAAAATCCAGATAATGTAGGGAATCATGAAAAATGACGACGATTTACGTAAAAGTTTTTGCCAGACAGTCATTGAGAGATTTGACGCTTTGAATACTTTGTTTCGGAGTGATGAAGCACATTTCCGTTTATATGGATATGGGAATAAACAAAATTGTCGCTTCTGGTCACCTGTCGATACTAGATACATACATCAAACACCGCGAACAGAATTCGCGCGAGATACGGAGGGTGATCGACGTACGCGAAAAATAGCAATTCACCAGCCAAAACATAGAAACTCACAAACGTTCGAGCGTAAACACATTGAAACAAATTCGCCGCCGTTGCAAATTATCATCCAAGGGCGATCCAATGGATCACTATCGCGGAGATCATAAATTTATTCCCTCTCGTAGCGTTTGAAAGTAATTACAGATTAAGTTACCTACCTGATATTAAATCCAAAGCGCCTTGGGACACACGCGAATCGTACACACTACACAAATTTAATTGACAATAGGCGCGTTTTTTTGCTCCTCTATCCAGCGGAGAGTAGAGTAGACGCATTGAAAACAACAACACTCCTACACCAGTGAATTCACTAGTACAGAAATTCTATGCGTCATTTGTAGTTCACGTGTTGAAGTGTAGAATGTGCTGATAGAAAAAAGAAAAGCTCATGAGAAGTTGTATTTTTTTCTGTGAGGTGGCTTTCGGTTTTCATGGTTATGTTGAATGTTTTGGTAGTTAAGAAATTAGAAAAGGCCCTCATAATGTGTAGAAAGTTAAAAGAATTAATTTTCTGTTAGTTTTTTTTCTATTTTCTATCGATTGTGGTAGTGTATACTCGTTATTTTCTCCCTTTTTTTCAGCTGTTTTGTGCGACCACAGCGAATATAGCAACCTATGTCAGGCTTAGCGAATGCACTGCTGTTTTATACTAGATCGTTGTTTTTGCGGCATAGTTGTACTCTGCACTGCATCGGAGCAAAAAAACGCACCTAATAAACAGTAATCTGATGACAATTCTGTCTCAATGTGGACGGTGGACCGCGTGTGGAACATGAAAGTAAAATCGACCGGGTAAGGAGTAAGCCGTGTCTCGACTAGGCTGATGGAATGTTGATTTTATTCTTTTCATTAATTTATGAATGACGAAAGAAAAGAATATAGGGCGTAAGAATTGTGCTGGTAGTTGCAATATCAGGAGGAGATCAGGATGAGTGTCGGGAGACTATTTGTGGAAGGAAACGAATCTTCAATTTCAAATTGATATACATACATTCATATATTGTTTCGGTGCGACAGCAGTACGAATCGTCAAACTACAAAGCGACAGTGATCGAATTCAACAGGGCCCCAGCTAGTGATTAACCAGGTTTAATCTTATTTCATTATTTAAATCTTATCTTTTTCTTTTTTGCTAAACATAAATATAAGTAACGACGCGACCGGATTTTGCAACATTAGTATAAGAAGTGTATTTTGTAGGTCGAGCCGAAATTTAAAGAAAAGAAAAGTGCAAGTGGAATATCAATATTTTGTTTGCGCTTCCGCTGGTTTGCCGTCAGATTAAGGTCCAGTATTCATTACGCGGTAATCTGTGTGTAATCCGTCTCCCCCTTCTCGCTTCAGGGTGACAGTTGCGCGGTAGTTTTTCGGCTTTGAAGCGACTGGTGCCTGACCCATCCCTTTTCTCATGAGCGTAGGCCGCCCGAAAACTACCGCCCGTGCGTCCTAGTCGGGGGTGAAGGATTTTGAGTACTCGTTGTTAGAGTAACGGTAACAAAGTTTACTGCGAGGAATGCCGCCGTTGGAATATCTGTCATGAAGCACGCAAAATCCTGAGGCGTGTTATGTAGAATATGAAGAACTAAAAAATGGAAGACATCCGGATATCTTAATATTTTTTAAATAAAATATTTTATCTAAAACGCGTCATCATCGGGGCACTACAGCCCGAATCGAGCCTTAGCCTCCTTAATATTTCGCCCCCATTCGTCTCGGTTCAGTGACCGCGTCCTCCAGTTCGGTGCTCCCAAAAGTGACCTGCTGTCAGCATCGATCGAATCCTCCCAGCGCTTGCGTGGCTTACCGACTGGCCTGGATCCGCTCGCTCGCCCCTTGAGAGATCGTTTGGGGATTCGATTGTCGCTCATTCGTTCGACGTGGCCAGCCCATTGTAATTTTTGGAGTCGTATGACTGTAGAGACTTGCGGCTCGTCATATAAGGTATACAGCTCGTTGTTGTATCGGATTCGCCATCCATCTTCTTCCCGTATTGGACCGATGATCCTTCGCAATACCCTTCTCTCAAACGTATTCAAGGCCTTTTCAGATGCCTGGGTCAGCGTCCAGGTTTCGCTTCCGTAGCATAGCACAGGTCTAATAATTGTTTTATAGATGCGGAGCTTCGTATTCCTGTGTACGCATCGCGATTTCAAAGTGGGAAGCACCGAAAAAAATGTCTTCTTGGCTAATTGAATCCGTCGTTTGATTTCGTCAAGCTCATTCCCATCCTTCGAGAGGTTCGTCCCTAGGTACACGAAGTTGTGTACGTTTTCAAGGTTACAGTCCCCTATCGTTGTCTTATTGGCGTCCTTTTCCTTGATTGAGTCATAACTTTAGTTTTTTGTTCGTTAATTTGAAGACCAACTTCTTTGGCGGTTTCGTCTAGAGCTACAAATACTTCCTTGGCGTCGTTGAACGAACGTGACATAATGTTGATGTCATCAGCGTAAGCTACTAGCTGTGTCGACTTAAATAACAGAGTTCCTGTCGTGTCAACGGGGATTTTTCAGATGACATACTCAAGCGCTAAGTTAAAGAGTACCGGAGCTAATCCATCCCCTTGTTTTAGCCCTGTATTCGTCGAAAACGAGTTGGTCATATTATTCTGAATCAGCACTTGTGACGTGGAGTCGGTCATGGTCATTTTCACCAGTCGTACCAACTTTGCTGGGATTCCGAACTGCAGCATGATGTTATATAATGCAGTTCGGTTGATGCTGTCGTACGCTTGTTTGAAGTCGACAAATATTTGATGGACATCAATGTTGAATTCCCATCATTTTTCCAAAATTTGTTTGACCGTAAATATTTGGTCAGTTGTCGATCTTCCACGTCTGAAACCACCTTGATATTCACCAAGAATTTTCTCAGCGTGATGGGAAATCCTTAACTCTAAAATTTTTGTCAAGAGCTTGTACGACCCCCAACCCCCAACCTGGAGGGCCAGTCTGGTTAATGTTCCCGATTTAGGGCGCGGGAAACTCGCCCTTGCCCTCCTTCGTTGGCAACATTCATGATCTGAAATGTCATGAAGGCTCCCGGCAGCTACCCCATGTGGAATTTTGAAATCACATCTTCGGGGAGGTCGAAGGTAGGATTCAGTAGCAGAGCTGTAGATGTTGTTTCCAGCAGGTATTTCTCGAGAATTCAATTGCTTCTTCGGTAACCAGCAACCGATGACGCCCCCGTGGCCTATGCTACCATATGACTAAAACGCGTAGTTTTTCTTTATTGAATTTGGAAATACTAACTTTCCCGTGAGACACCCTGTACTTTCACTGTTGCAGCAATTTTTGCAAACCCAGATAGTGTTATCTGTGCACAAAAATCACTCCTCTATTAGCACATTATATGATTCTCCTCACATTCAAAAAGTCACTGTCCGCACCAATATATGTACATATGTAGGTACATATTTGAAACAAATTAATGCTTAGTAAAGCTGAAATGATTACACTTCTGAAAACTGAGGAAAAATACGAGAATTTCTTATTCAAAGTCAAGTAAACAATCTATTTGATTCCTAGAAAATATCCAATCGGAAACGAAGACCATTTATTTCGAAGAGAAAAAAAACATAATCATAATGATGGGAATGTTTACACAAACTAGGAAATCTTGATTGAATACTTGTTTGAAAAATAAGTTTCGGAAGCTTTGATCTGATTCTTGTACAAGGGATGATAGGTTTAAGGAGTTATAAAGCCAGTTAGTGATGATATAATATATTTGCCGTACAGTATCAACAACTAGCTTTATAATTGATAAAAAAGAAAATTTCGTGCAATATGTAGCATAAAATATTGAATAAATTGAATTCAATTCATGTAATGAAAATCGTTTGGATCCACTGAAAGGAAATTCTATCCAACTTTAATTCTTATAAAAAAATAATCAGTAGTTTTTGAAATATCTCCGGGTAAATAAAACCCAATTTACTGGCGACACAATAGTACAATTTGAAAATCAAATAAACGGCTCTTCTTTAGGACGTTTATACTCCTGAGCATATTTATTGCTTCTTCATCTATGAAATCGATTGAAATATGGATATAATGTGATGGCACATTCGAAGAAAAAACCCATAATCCCTAAACTAAAAATAGATCAAGTATAATAGCTTGTATCTCGCAAATGTACCAGTTTTCTTTCGAAATTTCGAAGAAAGTAAAACAGCTGAATTACTTTACAAATCGTTCATTAAATTGAAAAAAAAGACGAATGATTGGTTCAATATCCACTCCTTGAAAATTAAATGCTTTCATTACATCTGACAACAGCATTCATCGGCTAATATCTTCCACGAATTGTAAAATGCTCCCAAACATTCATCCGATCACAATACTACTTAATCTACTTCAGTTCATTGTGGTTTCCCTTATTTTACGACTGCCGTGGATTTTCCATGCTTTTTTTTTTCTTCTGCTCTCTAAATAAAAATTTTTCTTTCGTGACTCCAATGCATCTCTCAATTTTCCGCTCCCGAAAATCTTTTGCACGAATTTTCTACCACAATTCGTAGTATTATATCAGGCTTTGTATCTTTAATAACAATAAGTGCTCTGCTATTTATTATTATTTTGCGAATACAAAAGACATTTGCCCCGAAGAAAAGTTGTATTAATGAACAATGGGCAAAGGGCGGGAAATAACGGATGACTGAACGATGATGGCCTAAGAACCAGCTGCCCGGCCGCAATGTGACAAGAAAGTCAAGGCAAAGGTGAAGGCGAAAACGAAACAGTTTCCAGTTTGTGCCAAGTTCATTAGGTGTAGCTTAATTAGTTTCGTGGCTAATTAATTTTCAATTTCGATGTTGGTTACACTTTACTGTTATGCTTGACTTTTTCGAAACTGGGTTTCGTTTCAGTTAAAGTCGTTGGGTTGCGAAAGGTTGATGGTCGTGATCGGAGGGTGGAAAATTGAAACAATACTATGAAATTAATTAAGGGATTCTTGTTCTTGAGGCTAGATGTAATCATTTGTTGAAAATTGTACGCTGCGACTGAATAGCAGGTCACGTGAATTGTAATTCGACAGTTTTTTTTTTCAAATAAACAGTTCGTAGTATGTGAGGGTAAGCTTTTTTTTCGCTGAGGTAGTCTTAGTAGAATTTTTCGAACAGCATCGACCTTCAAGTTTTAGTACCGACATTACAGTATTACACATATCAACTCGTAATAGATTAGAGGGTGAATTCCAAAAATTTCGGGAGAATAACCCATCTCCTAAATTCTATGTTAAAGATCCTTTCAATTTAATATACTCATCGTAGTGGAAAAATACGCGAAAGAGTCTTATCGAGAGAAAAAATCCCGATACGAAAATGCCAGTATCACACTTACTTTATGACATGGAAAAAGCCATTGGATAAATCCCAATGGAAGCTGCTAGAAATCTGCCGGATATTTTTTCCATTGACAAACTTAACACTTTTCCGAAAGGGTTTTATGGATGCATGTCAGGTCTATGTTATGGTCATGGATCCATGAAATTGTTATTGATACACTTTTTCACACTATGCCTAACACGCCTTTAGTAAATGCCCGGTGACCTGATTTTTGATTTGATTCATAACGGGTAATATATTTTAATCATTTTACGATTGGAAATATGTCCCGTGGTAGGAAGACTCAGGCTAGAAGAATTTCGATTCTGTTTCCTAGCAAACACATTAATTTTTCGTAGTGTGGGTGTTTTTAGACGAAAGGGAGCCAATTCTAAGTTCGATTGTTGCGTTTTTTAGAACGAGCATATCAAGAAAATTTCAATATATTTTGTGAGTAAATATATCTGATAAACCGTTTAGAGTTTAGCAAAAATTATGGAATTTCGTTTCAAATTATTCTTGTGAGTAGGCCGAACTATTGATTCATTTTGCGGAATTGACAAAAGTATCTTGTTTTATGCTTAAGTATTTTGTTTTTTTTACTAACAAGTTCACATTTTGTCTTACGGCACTGTGTACTTTATACAGAAAATTTTCCACTCGATTTAGTTTCTAAAAATTGTTTTCCAATAAGCTGCCTAAAGAAGTGATACGACTCATTGAAATTATTTTTGTTGACAGATATTTTCGTGCTATTATCAATTAAATAATAGCAAATAATATTTATAGTTAAGTTTGCCTAAGATGGTTCTAGTTGCTGCTCTTCATAATACAAAAATATTAAAAACAAACTAGCGCATCAGAACCGCTAGAAAACTGATTTTCGAAGATATCATCTTTGAGTGACTTAAAAATGTGTGAAGACGTAATACACTTTTTTTTGTAGCATCATATCAACCATTTCTTCTCAAAGGAACAAATATCATTTTCTGACAGCATTTCCTATAACACAAATGATGAAAATGTTCAGTGCTGGCAATATTTGTCCTATATATCCTTTGAGTTTCGTTTTCATCCAAGGATACCATCGAAAGTTTCAGCGATTAAACTATGTCTGGGGCTGCCATCTGAAAAATTTCCAAAACTCGGAAAATTTAAATATCGGTTGCTTATTTTATTGTAAATGCTTTGCTTATGAATACAAAATGAAAGCATCTGGTGATGCAATATTTACGAAACTGTCTGGTGCCGGCAATCATGCGTCAGCATCATAGCTGCTTCACGTTGAATTAAATCCACTCTGTGAATTTCGTTTCGACTGCATGGCTGCGAAGTTATAGGAGTGAATAGAATTTTATGGTAACCATCCTCAAAACTTTTCAAATTTTCGAAACCTATATATTTGTTGTTAACTATCATTGCAGAATCATTCCCATTTGCAAATTTAATGACAACATCGTTCGATAAAGAAATGTCAATAAATTACGAAATTCATCATAGCTGGCAACCTTTTAATGATTTTTCAACGAAATTTCTACAAATTAGAAATGCAGCAAGATCCACCTATCACATGAATTTCGTTTTGATTTCGTTACTGCAGCGGAAGTTATAGACAAAAAACCTCTATTTTCCTGAGCAAATGTACAATATTTAGAAGACAAAATGTGCCTTAGCTGGCAACCCTATATTAACTTTTGTAATCTGTCTTAGAGTAAGGTTCACCTACTGCGTGAATTTTGCTTAAATCTGGTGGCTAAATCGGAAGCTATAGGCCAAAAACCAGTTTTTTTTCTCGGTGATTTTCAAAATTGCACCACTGCCACAGTATTGCCCGTATTTCAAAATCATTTCTATCAGACCTGGTCCTAGCTAATTCCAACATGTCCTGTATATTTCATATTGATCACATTATCCGGTCGTCAGTTCTCGTGAACAGAAGTTTTATGTGCTGAAAACAGAGGTAATTTGATCATGGGCTGCCGTTCTTGTTTACCGCGGAATTTTGAAATATTATATTTGACTTGGTGGACAAAAGTCAAAATTTCTCAACAATTTGAATTTACTTTCAAAAATCAAAAATTGTTCAGGTGGGTCGATGATTTGTAGGTTTTTTTTTTCAGGAGCCTGCTGTAGCTTCAGAGTTGCCTGGACAGTCTTGAAAGTCCATGTGTGTTAATTCTTTGTCTATGTCAATACGCTCTGCAAATTTCACGATGTGCCATTGTTTTTCTTAGAAGTTATGACAAGTCGAAATTTGAAAAAAATCCTTGTTTACTCTTAGGCACTCAGCGCCTACACAATGCTCAAAATTTCCAATTCTTTATCATAGACAAGCTTAAAACATAATAAGTTTTCATTCCCAATCCTTTTTTATAACAAAAACTTACACTGCTTGGAAATATAGGAGTATCTGAAAATTCTCCAAAATGCCCGCCGCCGCCGCCAAAGAGTTAAATATATCTGAATTTTAGCAAGTCATGGACCTACCCACTAAATACATTTATTTCTTGCGTATATATATATATATATATATATATATATATATATATATATATATATATATATATATATGGTACATATATATATATATATATATATATATATATATATATATGTATATATATATATAAATATATATATATATATATATATATATATATATATATATATATATATATATATATATATATATATATATCAAGAATTATGAATTTTCGGCGAAACGAGTTTAATACTAAATTTTCTTCGCAAATCAGTAAAAAATAAAATTTTCTATCATTCTTGAAATATTAAAATAAAATATAGGGCAGTTACATTTATAATTTGAAGTAGATCAAATTTGCGGGTTAAAGCTTAATGTTTGCATGCTAATCCTCATGGATGACCTATCCAGTTGGTTAAATGCCTCATGCTTGAGCAACCTTTCACGTTCCCATAACCCAACATTCTTTGTGCCAAGGCCTGTTCATTAGCATCCTAAGGCTAGAAAAACTTTGCCTTGTGTGGTGCTCTAAATGATATCTTTACCTTGTCAAATATTGCAGCTTGAGATCTACTAATTGCTAGAGTATTATTTCCAGTGCAAAGTTCCATTCTCTAACATTTTTTCGTAAGCTAGTCATAATATATGCATGAAATCTGTGCTGGATCGTTGTGTTGAAATGTTAATTAGATAGCTTTAAATGCGCAACGAAAAATTTCACTTTGAAGAGCCAAAATAATATGTCAAGCAAATAAATTAAACAAAAAACAATCGGTTGAAGGACATGAATTCCAATATGCTTTCCAGGTATTTATTTACAAAGATGATTTTGACAGCAATACAGTGCAAAATGAGAAGTCAATTCAAACGCCAATTCTATTAGATTCCCAATATTTTTGAACAGGTCTCAACTTGACGTAAATTCGAAAACGTCACTTTCGTCAAAATAACTTAAAATAGAAAGGGATATTAATTATTCAGAATTTTTTAAATTTTCTGTCAGTACCATGTCATTCAATTTTATAAGATATCAAGGATTGAGTTTTAAGTGGGTATTTGAGAATATGCTTGAGACGTGTTTTGCCGAACTTGATCTAAAATTTATCATATTGATACCGTTTCGTCGGATATTTATAATCCAATCCAAGATAAACAAAACTATTTGACATTTCATTATTGATAAGATCTGAAAAAACTGTTATCATTTTTGTTACTGTGCAGGTGGATTATTGACTTTGTAGGGGACACCTAAATCATTTCAAATATTAAAATCTCCCTCAAGTAGGCACCACGCAAAGGTTTCCGGCAGTAAACTAACCTCACGCAAAAACTTACGAGCCTAAGTTGAAATCAATATTGAAATTCCGGAAACTGTATTTTACCAATAAACAGTGTTGTATACCTGTGTAGCTAGTTAAATTACATTTATAATAATCCAACACGTGTCCACTTGAGCATTTTCTCGCATGTATAAATCTTTTCCCGAATGAAAAAATACTACACTAAACAAGCTAAAATTCGCCCTATGTTTACAATTGCTATGAATGGGTTAAATATTTATAAATATCGTTGCTGTTGAAAAGGTTGAATAAAAGACAAGGGGATTCAATGGGGGAAACAAGTTTTTGTCGCTGACCCTTATTATCGTTCCACTCCGCTTCTTCGTACTGGTACTGTACTTCACATTATTTTCACGGGACTCGAAAGGCTACAACATTGTTTATTTACAAGAAACGAAATTTATTCAGGATAAAGAAAGATATTCAGAAATATTTGAAATTTCATTTAAGAAAATGTACTTAACCGATACAGTCAAGAATGTACAACGAAAGTGGAATTTAGAACGCATAATATTGAAAAAATACGACAGATATTTTGCCAGGATAGAAGGTGGTGAAGCGGTTTGAAATTGTAAGACAAATAAGGGGTTCAATTTTGTGAGAGGTATGTTACGAATAATTGTGTTTTCGTTTAGAAAATGTACAATAGAACGGATAAACTTTATGAAAAAAATAAAGTTTTTATCATATCAGGAAGCAGATGAATAAATAATATTGTTATTGTTATATATAATTTGTAGTTGATTAATGTCTTTTATTTGTGGTATTCAGTCGGAAAAAATCTGAAGAATCAAATATGTTCCGGTTTCAAACTAGAGTGTTTTCTTTTTCTAACGTTGCCAAGGCTTATTTGGTCAAATTTTAGTTCCCAGATAACCAAACGTGTCGTCGTCCTAGTCGATCATCAGAGGTTCTTTCTATTACTTTTGCACGACGATTTTCATTGACTTTTGTTTTGTCTTCCTAGAATGTTCAATGCTCTTAAGCTTGGTCCTCTCTCGCAATCTTTTTTAGAATTCAAGAATGCTTTGAAAATGCTATCTTGAATTCCAACTAACCTCAGTTCTAATTTTTGTCGTTAATTTTGAATTATTCAATTCTTTATACTGTAATGGGAGTATATGAATAGTAAAATGGATAATAAATAAATAAAAATGATGACGGACTTATAGGTAGCAAATGTACTTATAGTTGTGCTCCTAAAAATTTGAATCTTGAAGCAAGCTGTTGAAAACAGCAAGGCATCATAATATCTAAGTCAAAATTTTTGTTAAGCATAGAGATAGGCATTTTGCTTACGGCATTAGGCATTTTGCTTTTGCTTTACGAAACATTGAGTTTTGAGCAGAACAGTACAATTGAGAAAAGCTGTCACCTCAATTGCCATAACAGCGTCCCAAAATACTTAAAACAGTGCTTAATTAAGTAATCTACAATTTCGATACCAATATATAAATTAAAATGTATAAATTGTAGAATATGTCTTTTGTTGTTTTTTTCTTGACATCCGACTTGCGCTTTTTTTACCGAAAGCGCATATTTGTTGGTATTGTTAGAGAGAATTCAAAAATGACTGGCTTCCAAAAATCGTCTTATGTCGACTCGCTAGTTCAATAAGAAAGACATTGAGTATGTTTACAGCGCACGCTTAGTTCGCAGGCTACACACTAAATTCGTACTAAATGATTTAGCCCACCTGATGTGAGCACTCAGTACTTGACCCAAACTGGTGTTAGGTTAGTCTACGATTTCAAGCGACCACACCTAAAATAGATCGAGGACTATATCAGTCAACAAGAACACCAAAATAGACTGGAATAAAAAGGGAGCCACCGCCGATGGTTGCGTCTGGATTTATACGGATGGTTCAAAGACGGACACAGGAGTTGGCTCGGCCGTGTTTTCCATGGATTGAGCCTTAACCTGTGGTGTAGACTGTCGGACCATGCTACTGCCTTTCAGTCTGAAGTACATGCTATACGCATGGCAGTTGAGTCCATTAGTGGAACATCAAGCAAACCAATGACGGTTTGCGTCGACAGCAGAGTAGGCATTCTGGCCCTTGCGTCTTACAGATGTTCTTCAAAAACTATTAACGCTTGCAGAGGGGCTCTCAATGAAAAGGCAAGGCATATTCCTATCCAAATTATGTGGGTGCTAGGGCATAGTGGAGTCAAAGGAGCTAGTCATCCTTTGACTCCACTATGTACTCCTGGAGTGAGAGAGGCAGGTGATACAGTGAAGTACCACGGTCAATTGCAGACACCACAAGCAAACTAGATGCTGCCATATGGGCCAAACTAAAGTCCGAATGGGAGAACAGGATGGACTGCAGAGGAGTCAGGACACTATGGCCATTACCTTATCTGAGCAAAAGCAGGAAATTGCTCAAGCTCAGCAGCAACTACTTGAGAGCGATGGTCGGCTTACTCACAGGGCACTGTCTTACCGCATCTCCAGCAATTTATGCAAGTGGTGCGAGATGAAAGAGGACACCATCGAGCACACTCTCTGCGATTGTTGAATATGAATATACGATCGCATATCGCTCGTTTGACGCAAAATAATTGAAAGAAAAATGTTTGAGGGACAAATTAAAAGATTATTACTGTTCATGAACTAAACTTAAGGGGTAACACCACAGTAACCGGTTCAAAAAATCCAATTTTTTTTATAGCTTTTTATAGCTTTTTTTTATATAGGCGAGCATCAAACCGGATAGCCAAATGTATGGTGCAGGCATCGTTGTTAAAGGTACATATAACATTGTTATGATTTAAATGCACATTAAACTTTAAATACGTTTTTCTCAAAACTACTTTTTTCGACTTGGGCGAAAACATAACTCGAAAACTATTGCTCCGATCAGTCTCAAATTTTTTTTTGTAGCTTTGTAAATGCAATATCTTGAGCATCACGTAGCCGTTTTTTGATTGGATGTAAACTTTTTTTTTTAAAGACAATTATAAACAATTTCAAACAATCATAAATCATTATAAAAAATTCAAAAGTGTGCCATTTCTACAAAAATCAGTTTAAATAAAAACGCCTACGTGATTCTATAGCTAATTGTATGTGAATAATGAACTTTGTTTCTTTTTTGATCCAGGTCTCATCGTTTGCGCTAAATCTTTTCGCCCGTTTATCAATTAAAAAAAAAAGGCTTATTTGAAGATCGGCGCTATCGCCGCAATTTTATATGAAAATGATAATAAAAATTTTTTTCTCATACTTCAATGTGTGCTCAATAAAGCCCTTTATCGGAAATTTCCTACTCCCGTTCAAGTTTCCGAAAAAAATTGTCAAAAAAAAAGCCTTATTTTTCGACCGTTACTGTGGTTTTACCCCTTAAACTAAATAACAGATGCAACGAACAAACGAGAACTAAATTCGAGCTCGTCAAATTTTAGGTTAGATCGATGTACGCACCTTAGGATAAAATTCAGTCTGCGCTATAGGTCAGGCCAGATTTAGGTGACTCGCTCTAAAGTAAGTCATTAAGGTTTTGCATAGAAACAAGAGAAGTACATATTTTCTCTCATTCGTTTTAATTTGCTCGTTAAACATTCGCTGTTTGGCCCTAGGCGTTAAGCTTTTCAACAAACTTTTGAAGCTTCTGACTCTTTCGGCTAATTGAATCTGCATTATCGGGAAGCATTTTAAATAACTTCCACTTGATCCAAAATATCATAAATTATTTTCAAACCCCCAATTTTCAATTAATCGACTTTTCATAGCGTGTTTAATTTATTTTTGTCACTTTTATGTTCAGCCCTGCTATTATAATAATAGGCGTGTTTTTTCACTCCTCCTGTCCATAACAGAACAATGCTATCCAGAACAGACGCATTGGAACAACAACTCTTGTTCCAGTGAATTCATTGAGACAGGAGTTGTTGTTAGGCGTGTTGGTTTGAAATTAAATTAAATTTTTTTTATTAAATTAAACACAGGCGGGTTTTTTTAGGTGTGTTTTTTTTAACTGTGTTTAATTAGCTAAACAGCCCGATTTTCATCTACCTTTTTTTGCTGGAGCAAGTTCGGATAAGCGACTGTCAACTGTCACGAACCGACTTTAAAAAAAAAATTGTGACTGAAGAAGAATTTTTTATTACTAAATTGACAGGTTCAACGTCTGACAAGCAATCAACTTTAAGAATTGCCTCGCAGTTGCTCGACTGTTTTTGCCTGTCAGTTGTTCTAACTGGCTCGACTTTTTTTGACAGCTGCTCTATGCTAACTTGCCTTGACATGCTATGCTCTTTTTTCAGAGTCGTTAAACACAGCTAATCAGCGCAGGCTCTAGTTTTTACAAATGGACTTCAAGCAAAAGCTTTGGGGTGACGTACAGTCACAGGACTTGAGCCTGCATATATGCATCTGAAAGTGGTTTCAAATATTGTTAACTACTTGGTTCATTGACTTGTCGCATGGGATGGTCTGACTAATTTACAAGTCAAACTCAGAACATGGGGTCTCTTTACCGTATTTACATATATGAATGTGGGACGCGATTCAGCATGTCTAAAGAGAATAATTCACGTTATTGTTTTGGAGAAATTTCAGAACTATTAGAATGAGTCGTTTGGCGATGAATCTTATGCCCAAAATAGCAACAGTACATGGGCGATAATACTCCCACTTCTCCCACTTTTCAGTGTCACATTTCGCTTTAAATATTATCCCCCCCCCCTGCACTTTTCGCGCGGACAGTAGCGTTTGTCTCTGTTACGTAATCTGGTGAAGTTAAACCCGGCAAAGGCTCGAATGTTTCTTTTCACGAAATTTGATTTCACGACTTTCCCGAACAGAATAAAATGGAGGCTTGGCACTGTTTTTTTTTTCGGCACGCGGCTAGTTTTTCATCGCTAACAATCATTTCTTCTGCCATTTTCTTTTATAGACTTTTTACCATAGACTAATTTATTCGGCTCGAAAGACCATGTAAAAACTGCAGAATAAATTAAAAACACTGATTTTTTTGCAACTCTTTATCTTTATTTCAAACACACGCTTCGATCTTCTATTTTTGAGTGCCCACGCTTCGGCCTTTGATTACCAAGTGAAGCCCGAGTCTCGCAAAACCGGTCTTTGCTCGGCTTGACAGTCTTCTTTAGCTGTTGGGTTGCCGGTTTATATATGCGCTAATCGCGCTGGGCACTTAATATAGGATATCAACAGCGCCGTTTATTACAAAAATTGTGACCCACTGTTAAGGTGCATTGATTTAATTAGCCGAGGAAAGTAGAATTGTATTCGATCAATACAATTATACCAGTGCAGCCAAACTTTCAGGCCTATGGGCAAAATGTATACATTGCGATCCAAGAAACCAGCAGTTTTCTTGAATTGACAGTTAGCCTTCGGAATGGAAGTTTTGCTGTTCATCGTTTTCATTTGATATTTAAATTAATAATGTTCTCACAAACTGAATGTAATCTTACTGAGCAATATTTTGTTAAACTTATGTAATATTTTATTTTAGAGTCCGTCAGACTCGAATTTCTGTTACTTGAATATGAAAATTCACTTCGGAAGTTGGAATACCATTTCACTCTATTCTAAAAGTAAAGTAAAACTGTCTGTCTGTGGCTGAGACTCTGAGGGTGGCAATTGCTAGAATTTTTATCCATAATCAACGTTGTCATGTGCAGAGTGATTAGTTCAATGATTTACCGCAAACCTAATTTCACTCAGGTACCTACTCACAGCTGGATAATTTCGCTGGTTTGATTAGAACCAGGGAGCATACGTGGGTTGTATGATCCCATCAACATGAACATCCCGCTATGTTCTGCTCAATCACCATTCCAGAAACGTTTATTGGTCTTGGAATTTCTATTTCAATTAGCTACTGGTATTAGTATTTCTATGCATTGCCTTTTATACTGCTTATTCTTAATTATTAGCCCTCATATTAGATATTCATCGAGGGTTTGTTGAGTAAACCGCAGCTCAACAAACAATTAACGTTATTCTATGGTATGATATATAATTTGGAATTCATAATTTCATTTCTTTGAATTTTCCACAAAACTACATCATTATTAAATTCTATCAATTACATACACAATTAAATACTACTAAATTGGGTGGCTTGTACCGAGACTCAATTAGTCAATAAAGTACTAAATGCGCCCACAAAACCGTTTCATGTATTTCTTGGAGCTCGTCTGAATTACCTTGATTTAATTTACAAGAATATTTTCGTGTCTCCTTTGTATTATCGAGTCCTCAAACATGTTTTTTTTGTGGGTTTAGTTTTTTTCTCTGTAGTAAATATCACACCTCGTGTCATTTATCATGGTTTCTTTAGGGTATTCGATAAATACCTTTTTGAATTGGGGTCAGGGGACTATTAGGAAACAATTTTTCATGGATTTTCCGTAGAAAACGACGTAAGCATGTCAAATGAGGAGAGAAAAAATGAAAGAAAGCCGGATATAAGCGATTTTAGGAATGTATAGGATTACAATGCCTTCGCGATTGACTAAGTCTAAGATATACTGTGGCCGAGTAAAACTGATCGTCATATGCTCCAGGAAAAATACTCAACTCTCCAAGAACCACTGTGTTTGTATATTTTTGTACACATCATACATGCTTAAGGCTTAGCCTCAAAAAGATATGACTAATTGAGTTTGGTCTGAAGTGTTATCCTGCGAATGTAATTAATATCTGACTGACACTTGAATGATTGCTTTAGGGCTGGTTACTTTTGTGGTCTCGTGCTGGTATTAATTATACGTCTGACGTGATTGTGTGGCTGTGGCCGCATTCAATGAAAATATTAATCACGATTACGACGAAAAGTGATTTGGTATTATTTACTTCATTGTCGTTCTAGTAACTGTTTTCTTTGTCACTGAAAAGTACAAACACATAATGTAAAATTGCATAAAGATTTCGTAGTAAATACTTGCATAAATTGCATCCAAGCATTTTAAGAAATCTACTTCAGCATCTCCTATGTAATAAAGCCATCCAATTACCCCCCGAACATCTTCGAGCGAAAACAACAATGAAAACTGTAAAAGCTGAAACCTGTTCAAATATGTCGCAAGTAATAAGAACTTATTCAGGTTACGACGACACCCAGATATGACTCCAAGCGATGTCGGCAATCCTTACGAAAAGTGAATTGAAGGAAATGGATAACGATCAAGAGACTATGTCGAAAAGTCGAGGACGAAGTTTGTCGTAGGTCGTCGTCCGTTAAAATTGTATAGACGTGAACGTATGGATTTATCAAGCTTATCTGTTGCCAATTGTCAATATTCATCTAATTTCATTCGAAAATACTTTGGAAATCATATGATTTCATTCAGATTGGAGTCAGAAAGGTATTCTACAGAACCCAGTTGAAATCTTTTTCAAGTTGGCAGGTAGTAGGTCGCAGGTCACAGAATCCTGTTGTATAATTTTGGCATTAAACGTTTCAATGAATGGGTTTCTTTGGGTGTGTAGTACCAACACGGATGAAGGAACTTGGGGCTTTAACTTGCTTCGTTGCCAAGCAGCAAGCTTGATGAGTTCACTGTCTAGAGGGCTGGTTGATAGGGAAACTCTAATAAAATCCAAGAAAGCTCGGTTTCATTACATTGTAATGTCAGATTCGAGCAGAAAGATTTCGTGAAGATTAAAGTGGAATTTGTCGAAAAGATGTCAAGGTTGGTTTTCAGATAGCGTTACGTCTACAATTGCGTAATAAAATCAGAGTATTAATTTGTTTTTGTATTTTTTTTAACCACCCTAGCTAGAGGTGTTGCTTACCTTTAAGAAAATCTGATGTTGTCGTTTCTTTTCTTAAGAAGCTTTTTGGCTTGAATCTATTCAAGAAACACTATTTCACCGTCTTGGAGAATTTGATAAAAATGTTTCAAGCATTGAAAAGATATAGATCTTACCAAAACTTGAAAAAAATTCACCGTCCCAATGCACTGTGTAATTGTGTTTCTAAGATGTATCGTAGTAATCAGAGTGCTTGGTTTTAGTTTATACGGCCAATAGCTGGAACTTAAATAAAAACTATATCTTACACTAATATTTTAATTGGAAAAAACTTTTATTTGATTCACTGGCTTGAATTTATTTTTAGTAGAAAATTCCATCACTAATCTTTCTTTCGAAACATTTAAATTTCATCCTTCCAAAAAGCTTGTTTGATTTTTGTCTACTCTAATTTTTTCAATTGTTTTTGTTTGACCTAAGTTGATTCGAAAAACTGCTGTCATTGATTCGTGCATATATCGTATGAATCTCTGTTTAAAATTAACAGTTTGTGGAAAAAAATTAAAGAGTTTCGAAGTATATTTTAAGAAAACAACATTACTTTAACTTTATTTATCGGAAAAACGATTCTCTAAATGCTTAGTTTTTATCATCAGAAAAAAGGGTTTAAAATTATAAGCTTTGTGTTGAAAGTGCTATGCAAGGTCTTGTTGAAAGCTTCAGAATTTATTGTTTTGATACATTTCTCTAGTGGTTTTTTATATATGTATGTAGAATGCATTTTTGGTCGAAGTTAGCACTAATGCATATGTTGTTTTGATATAGATGTTTTGCCTGTTTTATCGAAGAAATCAGAACTCGAACATCTGATTATGGTAGAAACTTAAGGTTTGAACGTAACATAGTGGGAAAATACGTAATTCATTTGTATTTTCGTGAATCCTTGTTGTATGAAAATTTAAAAAACTGCACTCCATTTAATAATTTTTTTTTCGAAATCTTTGTCGATAATAGAGATTTAACCTACTGAATATATCATTTGCTACACATTTTGTAGCCATTTGCCGCAACTACTGAACATAACTATGAAATTTTTCTTGTTACACCTTACTTACATCTGCTATGTTATGAAATTAATTTCACTTGCGAAAAGCATTTGCAGAGATTTTACTTAGGAAATCCCTTTGACTGATTTTAAATCATCTTTTTCTTCTAAATCTGAAACCAGTGTTGCTTATGGATTTATAACACCTGCAACTGCCACATTTAGGTGCCCAGCTTGGTTTATTTCTGTCTAAAAAGATGAATGCTGGTTCATGTAAAAATCGTTTAATTCAAAGTGTCTGGTTCGGTGAAGCTATTAAAGGATACAAGAGATAGCTATGTACTGTTAGTTACTTCGAACAAATTTTTTGTACGTACATGCCGAGCTACGAATTAAATTTGATGTTTTTTTTGACAAATGAAATATACAATAGTATTTCTTTTCAGTTCAAGTTTTATTTATTCTTTTATTTCACATGGTTTAGTTATACATATGATTATGCTATTATGAGATTTGAGAGCTTACTAGCTTAAATAGAAGGTAACAATAAAAAAATAACTGGAAAAAAAAACTTGTAGCCGAAATAACTATATATTGATTCTAACCTTAAGATATAAAAAAAATGTTGTAAATTAAGAAACTTATACGCAAAAAGCTGAGTTGATGTTCATTATCGCCTTGCAACATGCGAACACGACTAGAATAAAAGTACAGCTACAGTACAGCAATCGAACATTGAGGATACAAATAGCCTCGTATCTCGAGAAACGCTTATGATACTGGAAGAAGAAAGCCCATTATACAATTTGAACAAAAAACATTCATCAATGTAGAATTTGCGTAGGCTAAATATATGAAAATTTCAGAAATTTTCGGACAATAAGGGACGTCGCAATTGTATAACAGACAAAGGTTAAATTTGTGTTGGACAGATTCAATAGTTTCCGGCAAGTATACAAAACGACAGTACCAGACTTGGTAGCAATATTCAAGAATGCATCGATCCAGCAAAGTAAGTGAAGGAATATATCTGAATATATTTAAAAGGTGACAGGAGTCATGCAGAGAAAAGCCTGCAAGCTTCGATACCCTTAAAGTCAAGTAATAGATCAAATTTTAAATCGGGATCGAATAAGCTACTCAAATTTTTGTGTTGATTAATATGAAGTAATAAGCCGCTGGACAGAGAAAGGTTAAAAGACAAAAAATAATTTCATAGAGAGGAAGAAGGTTTGCAGCGATATAAATTTATTAAGAGTGCATATTTTTCTGTACAATATCAGGGCATCAGTATAAAAGATCGAATTAGATGAAAATGTTGAAAGAATGTCGTCAATGATAAAATTGAACAATGAGGGCTACATATGGAGCTTTGTGGTACGCCAGAAGAGGAATACACACGTCAGAAAAGGAATACGAATTATTAGGTTAGAGGACCGAATATACCTCATAGGGTTAATCGAAGGAGGTCAACAAAAGGAAGTACAAGTAGGTTTGAACTATTGGAAGGAATACGGTGGAATATGTGAGGCTGCAAAAGAAATTGCTGAATGTTTTACGTTTATCTTGCGTCAACTTGTATTCTCTTCTACCCTGTTTTGCTTATAAATAGTATATAAAATTTGATTTCTTCGGAAATGCAGTGAAATTTTACAAATATATTGAGGACTTGAAAATATATTACATTCAATCATCACTGATTCCTGGCATTGATTAAGATGTTTTAAGCCTTCGGGCGTCAGCGATACTAATGCTGCCACAGCTTGTACAAGATTTGGATAAATGGAAGGTTTAAGTCAACACGAATAATTATCCTATCAAGACGAATAATTATCCTATCAACACGAATAATTATCCTATAACAAGTTGAAGAAAATTTAACTAGATGATTTGACAAAAAAACAACTTGACCTCCACAATTCGGTGGTGGGACCAATACAAAAATGTCTTATAGCATGTGTAGAGATAATTAGTCTTGCATTTTCAATTAATTAGAATCACTTCTTTTATCGCGTATTTTTTGCTTCTTACTATTAGTGATACCTACGGAATATTTTATAATGCTCTTGTTGATATATAACGCAGGATATATCCAGACGTCCCAGTAACGTGAAGAGTTTTCTCTAATCTTCCCTTGAGAGGGCAAGAGGATTATCAAAACATCTTCAAGATAATATTTCGCAGCGTGGATTTTCGCGACATCATACCATGCACAGATACATTTTCACATCATTAGTACCGTTTGTAGGAACATTTTTTTTTTTTTAATTTTCAAATTCGACATTCAATTTGTTATAAAATATGATATTTTGAGTCATTAAGATTTTGTGTTTTTTTTGTGTAAGATTTGAAAAAATCGTTGGAACCTAAAAAATATCAAAGGAATCTTTAAAACCTAGAATAAAACCTGGGGAACTGAAAAACGAAATGAGACAGTATTGAAAAAATCATGGTAGTCTAGGAAACATTTTTGAAGTTTAGACAAAATAGTTTTAGCATAAATCAAAGGAGTTTTGGAAAATTTCTTGGGAGCTTAGCAAATATCAGAGGATTGAGACCGTATCAGTTTGAAAAAAAAAAACAGTTGAGAGCAGAAAAAGTCATGGGAGTCTAGAAAAAATAATTGGGAAGCTGAGAAAATTGTGAGAATCTTAAAAATATCGTGAGAGTCCAAAAATAAAAATCCTGGAAGTCGCAAAAAATTGATAGAGCATGGAAAAATCATGAAAATCTAGGAACAAATTATGTATGTTAAAAAAATCCTGGCAGTCTAGAAAAATTATTGAGACTGTAGAAAAAATTATGGGAATTTCGAAAATATGATGAGAGTTTAAAAAAAAATCATGGGAATCTAAAAAAAATTATGCGAAACTAAGAATAACTGTTGGAATTTAAGCTTTTAGTAAGATTTTAGCTCAAAAGCTTTTAACAAACTGGTAAATATGAAAGTTTTCGAAGCAAAAATTAGAAACGTACTAAGCATAAGTAATTGCGCAATCAAATACGCTAGAAAATGTTCTTAAAAATTTTAAATGACTGTAACACCCACAAGATGGAAAATAGTGAAATTCCAAATAAGAAACTCCAATCTTCCTAGCAGTCGCAAAATATAAATCTTCTTGAATTATTTAAATCCATATCATTTAAAAATGATTTTATCTAAAATACTCAAGAGCTCACAATTTTAATTCCATACACTCAGAATCAATCAATTGTATTTGATGCAATATTTCAATTACATTAACAATCTCATTCGACGCTATTCACACCAAAAAACTACACTTTTGGCGTTTTTCCCACAGCTAAATTTCTTCAAGGCTCTAATGCATTTGTCGAACACAACTGCATCTACTAAAATGCATTTAAGAAAACGATCGTAAGAAAACACTTGCTTCGAGCGAAAGTAATTAAAAAGTTGTTCTCGACGTACAAAGAAGCACTTAGACTCTGCACTGACCAGTTTAGTTTCGCGCATCCAACTCTTGCGGAGACGAACCGAGAACATCGTTGTGGACAATATCATTTTGCTAGGCGTTTCGAGTGCTATTCCACTTGGAACGAAGTTGGCAGAGTGCGCCAAGGAAAAGTCTTTCGAAAGTCTCGTCAAAAAAGCAAACTACAATGAAAATCTAACAAAAACTTCCCCGAATTGGCCAAACGATTCACTCCTCCACGATTCCGTCTCTGCTTCCACTTTACTGTTCGGCTTCGCTTTTTCGGTAGACTCTACCATCTCCTGGCAAGTTCTCGTTCGTACATTGAGACCGGAAATGAAATAAAGAAAAATCTTGAAAAATCATCAGCAAACTGGGTGCAAATCTCGGTCAAGTATGTCTTGAGCAGCGAAAACGGGAATCGGAAAAAGGATTGTCCGGACTTGGTTCTATGATAAAAATACCATGGCTGACCTGAAGTCTATATTGAATATCATCCTTGATAACTGAGCCTTTATTTTTAGGAAAAATACGTAACCGTTGTTTTCTTTGTACGACTACAAACTCAATTTCATGCAGGTTCGAAAAGAATATCAGGGTGAATTTATTTTAATAAAGATAAATAATTCTTACTGGAAAATATTTTTTTTTTTCTCCCGAATTGAAGTTTGCTCGCAATCAGTGATTTCAATCTGGAATCTGGTGCACAATTACACATCCATACATATATCCTCAAATTTTTCACAGGTATAAATAAATGTTCGTATGAAAAGCTATTATTCAATTTTTCTCGTGTCCCACTTGTAATAAAAATTTCTCACCGCCAGTTATTCTGTGCAATGCTTGGATCATAAAAAAAATTACAAGCGAGAACGGAAGAAGCTTTCAAGTGCACTCCATTTTCTGGCACCTGTCAGTTGCACAACAATGAACACGCTGGCACTCGTGGTGTTTAGACTACTAGTTGCTGCTATGTGTATGAAAAGAACATAACCATTTTTCGTTTTCATATTTCACTTTTGATTCAGTTCTCGCCTGTCTCGGACTCCAGTCTTTTCAAAACAGCGATCATAAACCAAAGTTGATAAGTCACTTCCACACTATGATGGACCAGAAGAAAAATATTTTTATTAAATGGAAAGTTTCAGCTATCCCAACCCATCTCTTATAGCGATGATAACGACGGCATATAAGAAGTGGTAAATTCATGGTTTTTTAAATTCGCGGTTCTGTTGAAAATGTGGTGTGAATGTGTGTAAACTGCTGGCTGTGGTTTAGATTCCAGGCGAATGCAAATGCAAAAATATGTAGCATTTCAATGATTTTTTGTATATACTATAGCTATTCACTTATTCTGATAAATGCAGATGTCTATGACGTGATTTCCAAACGAAGACTAGGTTGTCATTTTTCGTAAAGATTTCTTGTTCGTGTACTATTTGATGATTTTTCCATCTTCTGAAAGAATAGTAATCAGTATTATTGAAATTATTAAGCACTGGAAGCGATAATTTTTACTAACAAAGCATAATCTATTGGTTCGGAGTTTCACCCATTGGAAACAAAGTATTGTATCCAATAGAATATATACTATACTAGCTGTTCCGGCGAATAATAAATGATGTTTTAACTGATTGGCTGAATTAAATTCAACGTTCAGTTTTTTATTAAGATCAAAATGAATTAAGTTCAATAAATGTAATTTAATTACTTTGAATTGTATGTGAATCTCGTGACAGCAAGGCATTTGCTCTATTGAAGCGAATCGAAATGATTCGCGTAGCATTGTGTCCCACTAAGCTTAAACGTTTTATCTACATTTTAGAACTTTCGAGATATTCAATGAATTCTGTTTTTTTAAATGCAGCAGACACCTTCAAACGGCAAAAAGTTTAAACATGGATACAAATACATTTACTTAAGATACATCTGAAATAAAAGCTTTCACGTTTAAAATTTATGTGAAAGATAAGTTTGAAGCAGCCCAACGGGAATCGCGGTAATGTATGCTGGCGTGATGCATGAATCAAACAATGCTGGTAATGCACATTTCCGATTTCCAAAGCTATTTTCCAGCAATTATAAGATATACTCGTAAACATGACTTGGAGCATGGAAAATGCTGCAAGGGAGAAAACTCATATGTTATAAGACCAAGACTGGCCAATGAAATTCACTCGCAGAAACAAGGGGAAAATAACTTGCGAGCATACATCGGTTATGGGTAGTCTGCTATATAAAGCGGAAAGATGAGAATTTCGAAGCATTTCAAATCATCACGCACGGGTAAGTAAAATGTATGAAGACAATTCTCCCTAGTAGCAAAGAGCATGCGCTATTGGAATTTCCAATGAGCGTCAGCATGCAAAAACCACACATGCAGAGATACGATCGGCCGCCGGCCAAAGCTTTAATTCATATTGAGGCGTATAAATGCGAGAATACGATGTCGTACTTTCCAAAAAGCTCTTATACATAAAGCTATAGAGCTAAAAGCATGAGTTTCCCCTTGTATAAATCTTCCCAGCCTAGGACATGCAATGTTAAAAAGAAACAACGCGTAATGGTCCGGTAATGCTTACACGCATTACGCGTAATGCTTACCGAATATATCCGTAAGCATTATTTTTCCCGTTGGGAGATAAGACTTTTTTACAGGAACAAGCAACGAAATAATGTCCACATTACTAATTGTAAGCATAAACGTTCTACCTACACATTACTAAGCATCAACGTTCTATCTATGGTAGATAGAACGTTCATGCTTAGTAGTGCGACGTTTTTTGTAGATGGGGGGATTATACAAAAGATAGGTTTTTCATATTTTATAGAATAATGCAATGGAGTATTAAGTTTTTGAATCCGGTGTTAACTCAAAAATGAATTTTTTTTAGATAGAACATTTATGCTTGGTAGGGCACTATTGTTGCATTACCTTCTGGATGGATTGCACTCGGGTCAAGTACCTTCATTGAAGCACCTCGTGATACTAAACAGCATTTCTTCTTGCGCAACGAAGATTATCGCATTGTTGACCTGTACGATAAGCTCGCCAATTTCTCATTGCCAATTAGGCCTCTCTTCGCTCCTTTGTTATCGATTTTTCGATATATCGATTTTTCGATATATCGAAATCGAATCAAAATATATATATATATATATATATATATATATATATATATATATATATATATATATATATATATATATATATATATATATATATATATATATATATATATATATATATATATATTGGATAATTTATTTTCTTTATTGCGTTGGGCCTTTGGTTGGTTTGGTTAGATGGTATTACTCACTAAATATAAGAGATTTATATTGTGTCTATGTATATTTTTCTCGTAAATATCTGCCACAATAAAATTTAAATGCTCGTTCAGATAATTTCTGTTATTAGTCCAAAGAATGAGCTCATAAATTATGAAATTTCTGGAAAATTTTCGAAAAGTACAAATGTTGGCAAAATATGAAGCTTACTACTACTACTGGATAAAAAAAAAACAGAAAATATCCTTGGGATAAATTCCACATTCCTTAATTTAGTAATATTCATCCAAATAGAATAAATGAAAAATAGTATTAGTTAAATTTGAAATTTGCTTTGAACTCTGGTTTGAAACAAAGAGAAATATTTGTCCACATCATCTACCATTGCTTTGACTTCTCTTCGCAGCGGTCAAATTTTGCTCATGAAAATTAAGATATTTATTTTATGATGGACTGGCTCATCTCAAATGATAAGTTAAAGGGGAATAAAGAAAGTAAATAGAAGAAAATTTCAAATATTTTAGGACAAGGATAAGCTCATATCTACAGTCTTGCAATATCTTAACATGTGAAAAAATATATTTATTCTTAAACTCATAAGGAATGTATTCATTTCTGAGCTTAACGTTTCCTTATCCACACCCACAATGAAGAATAGACCATATAGGCTTCGAAACCGTTTTTTTGAAATTAATGCAACAAACTTAAGCCTAAAATAACGCAATTCATAAGGAAAGGTAAAACTTCATTAACAGTAAGTAGCTAAAAGAAGAAATTTAACACAAATCAATTATATTTATTATATGTAAAAAAAAAAGAAATAGAATACAAATCAAACCTGATATAACGATTTTTTCAAAGTTCCCAATATTTTTTGCTTAAACCTTGCACAAACAAAAACTTGTTCACCCGTTTAGCTTCTAACCAATTTCTCTGTTGAATTAAGACCTGCGTAGCCTTCGAAAATAATCTTTCAGACCTACGTCAAGTTCTTGTATGCAATATTGTATAACTTCGGAAATTGTACTTTGTAATCAACCCATACTGCCAAAGGGCTTTCATTTAATCTGCTAACTGGAGCCCTCAAGTAAAGAAATAATTCGTCTGAGACACTTTCATCAGTGTTATTTGTTTTCCAATTTCGTTGAACTAAATGATGGTGATCGCTCCAGAGACTAAAGTCAGACTGAGTTTTGTCTGAGCCATCCGAGTCTGATCCCGCAGCTACACATAATTCATCTTGCTGATCTTTTTTCATTAGTTCTTTGATTTTAAATATGGCATTCGAATAAGCCAGTTAGTCTTCAAAATGAAGTTCCTTGAATCGCGGATGCAAAGATAAAATCTATAAATATAACAAATCGAGCGATTTACTAATTCAAATATTCCCTTTGGATTCTCCGCTACCTAAGTTCTACGAGCTTTTGGTTGTAACTTCTAAAATTCGCCTACACACGGCTCACTATTTCTATCGTAAGACCAAGTTTTTTCAAGTTATTTAATTTAAATTAATTACTTAAAGTACTTTCAATTACCTGAGTATACCGAAACCGCCCAATCACGGAGAAGCCTTCATAATCTGTAAAAAAAGATAAACCTAAGTTTTGTCAATTTACGAGGATGGTCAGCGCGGTGGACGATCTAATTAATTAGACCAATCAATTAGAAAATAATACAAAAGCAAACAGACTGGTTTGTACGGTTTGCTTCTTTTCGTTCTCTTCTCTGGCTCGAATAGCGGCTAGCTCACGTCGCGACACGAAAAACGAAAAATTGTTGACCAACTCATTTGCAAGCATAATACGATATTCTTGTATCGGATAATATATCGATATTATAATAATCGATATCTGACGATTCGATTACATCGGGTTGATTCGATATATCGGGAGTCAAATATCGATATATATCGAACATCCCTAGTCGGGTCATATCCAACGGGAACAGCTATAATGCATTCTAACAGTTTGCAAGAAGCAAACATTCTCAGCAATCCAGATGTAATGCTTGAAAGCTGTTTTCCGAAAAAGTTCATCATTTACCTATGAACACTACTCGCGAAAATAAGAAAAAAAAGTACTTTCGAGCATGTATGGGCTTGGGTAATGTTTGTTTCATATAACGGAAAGATGATTATTTCAGAGCATTTCAAATCATCCAGGCAAGTATAATGTATAGGATACTATTCACTAAGAGTCATACAGGGGCAAGCTTGGCCGCCGGCCCATGCAGCAGCACAAATTCTCTCTAGTAACGTGTACTGCACGTATTATCTACACAGCACGGATTGTCTACACATTCCGGGTCATGCAGAGGTATGATCAGCTGCTGGTCCAAGCGTCAATACGCATTACCCATGGGCCACGGGAATGCAAGAATATAATTTCGAGCTTTCCAAAAAGTTCTTTTTATAAAGCTATAAAGCTGAAAGTTCAAAGTTCTCCTTGTAATACCTTGCCAGTCTACGACATCCAATATTAACCAGAAATGAACCGGGTATGGAGCTGTAATGCTCCCATGTATAATACGGAATGCTTACGGGGAGTATGTTTACGAATTACTTTTCCCGTTGGGTACTAATGCGGCGCTTTTCTCGTTCGATTTCTTGTTCATCTGCAGTCGATTCATCTGCAATATTCCGAAGTCTAATTGCATTACGGCTAAAGCCCTGAAATGTATTCGACGCGAAACGAAACGAAGTGTCAAATCCCATACAAAATCAGCCTGGCGCGGAATTTCGTTTCGTTTGGTCTCGCTCGTCAGTAATGTGTTCGAAGACGTATAACTGTCTTCGAAGACAACGCAGTGACTCGCTCTGAGATGGCGCTGCACTATGTATAAGTTAAATTTCGCGGCCATTTAATGACCCAGGTACCTTAAATTGATGCGAAAAATGTGACAGCTCATAATTTCATTCGAGTTTGCGGATACTTTATTGAAAAATGAGTGAAAATGGATGGATGAACAGCGCATTCTTGCAACAATAGTTTTTGTTTTGCCGATTATATCATTTTTGATGCCGGTTAGTTAAATTTATATGCACCGAGTTCAAATGTAATGCACTTGTTAAATGTCATCAATGACAATTTATACTGCCCCCGGTGTCGGGGTGCGGAACTTTATTTCGTTCGATTCCGCATAGACGTTTTCGCTGCATTTCGTTCGCCGAATACATTACTAGGCTTAAGTGGTGAATATTTAGATCTTCTGGCTCGTGGTATTGTAAATAACACTGGAAAATTACGGCGCACGTCTGCACAGCTAGCTCAATGGCGTTGTATACGAACTTAAATTTTTGTCTCATACAAAATGTATGAGAAAATGAATTTTCTTAAAAAAAATTGTTTCTTTTCAATTTTACCGAAGTTTTAATAGCTATTCTGCTATTCGCAGCCAAGACAAATCCAAATCCAACAAAGATCATAAAAATCGGGCTAGTCATTCTTGAGTTATAAATGGTCTAAGTAACCCGACTTTGTTTTATAAATGTATATATAATAACTCGAAGATTAGAGTGTTTTGATAAACTTATTAGTTAAACAGAGGCGCAGAAGGTTCTTAAGATTTTAGGTAATTGGTTGATGTTTAATTGAATTGGATGTCTTCACCAGTATTATTTTAAATACATTTTACAGTATTGCAAGTTAATAAAAATTATTTTTAATATCGCATCTACATCGTTTTTGAGCACAGCATCTATGCTATATGTTTTAATTGAGCTTAGTGACTGTCCCGGACATGCTGATATGTATGACCTTTGCGTGTTTGCTTTTTATGGTACCAGATATCAAAAACCTTCGGAAAATTTTTTGCGAACTATAAAGGTCCAAATAGATATTGGCCGAGCCCAGGCAAGATCTGGCGAGCCCGAGTGTGTGGACGGTCCAGACAAGCGACTTTGATAGCACTCGCCGGCGCTCGTGCGACTTCCGATCGGAATGGGTTTTGGGCACGAGCCAAGGCGATTCATGACGAGCTGTCAAATGCCGTCCACATGTTGGCGGCCTCGTCTGACTTCGGCTCGCTGGGCCTCGGCCAATATCTATTTGCTACATAAAGGTTTATGTAAGATATGTCCTTACCACAAAAAATAGCCTGCTGAGCACGGGAGTTTGAACCAAAACCGCTTTTCCATTACTATGGATAGGCCATGCAACCAACTCCTACCACATGTACCCATGTAATACTTTCGTTTTTTAAGACTTTCAGACATCTGTGAGGTACAATTTCTTGCTTTCCAGTCGCAGCGCCGACCTTGCATACACTGAATTGTGTAGGGTTTCTGACTGAAGTAGGTGCGATTCATGAAAGCAAAGAAAAGAAAACTGCATTACGTTGAACGGCTCCGATTTGATTCATGAGATCGTAACAGGGTGATCAAGTGAATCTATTACCGAAATACTACAGCCAACGTATTCAAATCAGTCCAGAGCGTAGAGCATGAAAGTAAGAACAATCACTTGAGTTGAACCATAAAAGAAAGCTTTTCATAGGAAGTTCATATATTGGGCCCCACGTTGGGCGCTTGTTCAAACTAAGGTAATTCAGTACGAATAAGACGTGAGGCAATAAATTGAGTGTCTTGTCATTCAGTAAAGTACTCAATTTCGAATTTCAGTGACATAATTTTACGAATGAAATGTTTCATTCGAGCATCAAAAGGTAAATCACCTGGGCCCAATCAAGCTTTCCGAGGATTCGAGAAAGTTTCGAAACTTATATTTGACAAGCACAATTACAGCAGTCCTATATTAAATTCATCTATTACATTAAGTAAATATTCAACTTTAAACTTCGTTACAATATCACCAATGTGCATAGCAAACAACCAAGAAAATCATTTAAAATGTACGCGAAACAACATGTTTTCAACCTTCCTGTGACTCCGGGATCCTTATTTTGGTTTGCAGAAAAATTATTCCGTGCGAAGCACTGTATCGATATTTGCCTGTAGCTCTGCGGAAGATAATGATGCCAACTGTCGAAAACATCATTGAAACTCTGCACGGTCTTTTGTGAGTATATCAGCGCGGTTTTCTAAAAAAAACAAAGCTATTCATACCAGTTGCCACCACTCTCCCTCCTATTGAGTTTCATTTCAACAAACCGACCGAGAATCCATCCATCATTCGGCAATCCTAAGAAGAAAAAGATGTTCCATTCCGAGACTTGTCTATTTGCCACCGACGTCGGAAGTGAGTGCTTCCATCAAAAAGTGGCCATGAAAAATCGAATTATTGCATCATTTACTGTACCTTATTTTTCGTATGTTATTTTTTCGTCTTTATTTCCGAGGGGCTTTTCATTGTAATGGAAACATACAGTGAGATACGGATGGTATGAAAAACCTGCCCTTACTTATTACGCGTTGGGTTTCTTGGCTCCTTCCTGAGAGGCAGCAACTCGAAAACAACTTGTTCACTAGATATTTTCAAATCGAGTTTTGTCATCTTTTGGGTTTGTCCTCGAAACTTGACGCTCTCGATTTGTTTGTAAGTTTGAACAAGTTTTCTTTTTCCCAATGTGACTACTATCACAATCTAGGATGTGGCAAAGCAAACTCACTTTCTGCAATGTACACACATTTAGTCGAGTAAACAACAATTAGGTAAGACGAATCTACGCTTAGCCAGCAATCGACATTTTATGTCGCTGAAAATCCGCAATGTGAATACAAGACGCGCAGTTTCACCGCCGGAGCAATTTTTAAACTTTAAATTGCAATAAAGACCGCTGAGATCTGTAGGTTGTACTATTTGAGATTAGAGTGGAAATTTCATAGCGAGAGAATCAAACAAACAATGTTGGCCAATGATGTTGAGCGCTAGAGTACAGTCGCTGTTATGTGTTCGAAAGCAGTTTTATGGAATATGCAGGCAATAAGAAAGCTAATGGCTTTTTGAAAAATGCTCTTGTTTATCTATTACTGAACTAAAAGGATCCTTTGATATTCAGAAAATGTTCGCTTGTGATGGATTTTCGTCGGCTGCTCCGTGGCAGAATAAAGATGACTTGCGAACGTACATGACTCCCCAATTACCTGCTTCGATGATTATTATTTTATGGAAGACATAGGAACTGGGCTGCGTAGAAGCTTTTGTCTCGGTGTTTACTCAAGCTGCTCACATGAATTACTTAGCAGATTGTGTTCAAAGTTCCAACAAAAGCACCGGTTCAGTCGAACACAACGAGTTTTCTCCCAGTGTGCGTCCTTTGTGTGCCGGCAAAATTCGTCAAGTTCTTCCGGCGAACAAGCCCTGAAACAAGTAAGTGGTTTGTAAGAACATGTGCCTGCCAGAGTCGCCGGGGAAGAGCTCACTTGTAGGGATTACGAACTGAATTAAGGAATTGAATTTCAAAAGCTAGATGCCGTTGTAACGTTTCGCCACACACCCGCACCAGCTCTTAAGTTCCACGCATTTGCCTCATCCCGGACCTTGGATTCCAAAAGCAGCCATATCAAAGGGATTTCCGCTACACAGTGATGGGCTCGTCTTTGCACTACCGTCCCAGAAATCACGACGACGGCAAAATACTTTCCGGAGTTACTTGTTCCATTAGCCTGGTAATATCTCAACGGAATAGCTAATGTTTATTGGGAAGTTCGGGTGTAAGTCAGACCGGATGTGATGAGAGTAATGTCTTTGTGCATACGTTAAATACTCATGTGGTACATACTCGTTCTCAAACTAGGCAGCGAGAATTAAATAAGGTGCCAAGTGGTTTGATTTGCTGGTAAAGGAAAATACATGAAAATATTTAAATAATTTCTTAAAGTTGAGAAAGCAGCAACCACTTGATAAATCGGTATCGGTAAGGGACTTGAGCTTCTGTTTGACGTCTGGTGTGAATAATTATCACTCTGATCTTTGGAAGGCGCGCGTGGAATTGTTTTTTGTTTGACGATGAAGGATCTTAGCCTCCGGTGGAGCAATAAATTATCTTTGAAATACAAAACAATGGAAATTTTTGTTTATTTGTCAGAGTTTGTAGGAAGTCTGAACTTATCTCGTAGACAATCATTCGCTCTGTATTTTTAAGATATTATTAAAACTCAAGTTATTTTTGCAAAAGGGAATATAATTGAAGTGTTAATGCCGAAATAATCGCTTATTGCTTTGAATTGGAATTGGAAAGCCAAATGTGCTAAGTTTTCAAGTAAAATAAATAAATATTCGAGCCAAAAGTGATACCTAATGTTGCCGAATTTCCTGTCATAAATTAGATTTTACCGTTAAATATACTTTTTTGACTTCGACTATCGTTTCTGCTCCTGCATTTTTCAAATATTTGAGGTATTGCTTTTGATAGTTGATACCAAATTATATAGAATACGTTATACTCTTAGTACTCTAGTTTAAAGGTATCCTTCAGTTTGACTGACTACCAATGCAGCCGGGTTCCTTCAGAAATCAGTTAAAAAGCATCATTTGACTGAAATCATGAATGTTTATCAACCATAGGCCTGGCTATAAACAATATACAATTTTCTTAAGCAAGCTTCAGTACATTGAATTTTTTTTTTTTTTTTTTATTATTGTGATTCCCAGGCAACTGGTTTGTTGGTATAAGGGATAGCACAAAGTTTTTACGTTCCAACGACACGCGGTGTTCCCAAGTGGTCCCCCATCTAGGTACTAACCGGCCCAACACTGCTTAACTTCGGTGATCGGACGAGAACCGGTTATTCCAGTGTGGTATTGCCGTGTATAAATGGTTGGGCTAAATAATTTTTTGTTCACCTTTTTTTATTTTACGAGTTTTTTCTTCTCACGTATATTACGTTTTGATAAATATCGCCTACACAATTCAAGCTTTTTCAGTATTGTTTAAATTGATTTGATGTTGATGGCAAAAATTTACAACATAGTGGATAATTAAATTGATTAGATCAAAACATTTACTTGGCTGAAAGAAGTTTGAGAATTGCATGGGAGGTGGCTATGAGCTTTTAATGAGTGTGAGCTATGGGATAGGATCCAAGGATCTGCACCCAACACCCCAACATTGCAATTAATAAATCTTTTCGGAATTATTTTGATCTTATTATTTTGACATTGTCTTTCATTGCTTTCATGAAGTGTTAATCGATTCAAACGGCTAGTTGCAAGAAACCTTTTAATTTGTTTGTAGCAACTGCCAAAAGCATAGAAAAACAGCAAACTTGAAAATAGAAGAGTCAAAGTTTATGAGCTTGGGAAATCTACTTTGATTTTCCAAAACTAATATGAAGAATAGGTACAATTTGATGATAGTTTACAATAGAAAAGTTCTCTCATAGCTTTGTTTTTGGAGGATATCCTCTTATTATTACTTTATTAGTAAATTAATCGATTTTCATAATATGTGTTTCTCCTTCTTCGATAAATCGTTCGATCCAGCTCAGACTCATTTGGCCTAATAAATTTGCGTATGTGTTTCCACAACAAATGCAGTCGATTGAGTTGTCTTCAGTCCAGAACGCGTACGCTGCTGTGTCAGAATTTTGACAAACAGTATTGCTATTTATTTCTACACAAACATTTTTGAAAGTCAAAAGTCAGACTGATTTATGTCTGCAGTGAAATATTTTCAAAGTCCAAAATATGTTAGACTTGAAAATTTTGTTCGTTATTCACATTTTGTCGTTATTCACATTTTTGCCGTGGACACAACCACAAATGGAGGGGAAAAAATGGTCAAAAATTTAACATAAGGTATAGTGAGATGTTTGGACTTGAATTGATGAGACATTTGGTCTTGAAATGGTGAGCCGTTTGGACATTTAATGGAGATATAGTTCGCTGTTATCATTAAATGGAAACGTTTCCTTTCGTTCATATGTTCATTAATGTCCCAATCTTACTTTGTCAACAGTTTTATCAGGCTTTAACCTATTCACTAACAGGCTGTTTTCGATGTGATATCGATGTGCACAGCGTCCAGTGGCTCAGACATTCTTCCACCACAAGCCCGACGGGCAGGTACGTTGAGCTTTTTAGCGATTCGTTAAATTTGGAACAGTTAATGGAAGAATTCTCGACGTATCTGGGCATAATGTAAATTATTTTGATATAATTTTAAATTCTCACCCAGATTAATATTCGATTTCTGTTTTTGCACCTCTCGGCAACTCGCACCACAGTTGTATAGCTTCCACCATAATCGACATCTTATGATGTGGAATGTATTCTTTTATCCCACATGCTTTCAAAAGCACGAAGCCAACCACCACCTCATGGTTTAGCTATGAATTTCAAAAGACCATTGAAACAAGTCTTTTTAAGATTCATAAAAAGGTGGCATTCCAAACTTACAAGCTATCTTCGACTGAGGATTCAGAAAAACTTTACAAACCTGCTCACAATACTAGCAAATCTACTATCTGAAGAGTTGAATTCCAGTTTGACCAAAATATTAAGCAGAAGGTCCTTGCAAGCCTGAAAGAAAGCACAGGTGTCTGGTCGCTTGTGAAAAGGATCAAGAACAACTTCTCCAGTTCTTCCGTACCACCTCTTCTACATGGTGGTAACGTATTTACTGGGTCACTGAATAAAACAAGGGCTTCTATTTTACCGCACAAAAGAGGTATTGGAAATACCTGCAAAGCTTGATGTGTCTAAATCTGCCCGACCTGGTGGTAGTTTGCCCATCGTACTAAAGTGCTGCGCCTCCGCCTTAGCTAAGATCTTTTTTTGTTGTTTTGGGTGGACTCAAATCATATATCCACACCACTAATGTCCGGGTTCCGCAAAGTACTGTTCTTCCACCAGCTCTATTCCTTTTATCTTTAAACGACCTTCTTTCCTCCACTTTCAACCCGATTCATAGTTTTGCCAATGACAGTATCGTTGACTTTGCATACTCTTGTGACAGAGTGGCTGACTCTCGCAGGAACGCTAGTTCTGCTAGTATAGATTGCATGTTTGCATCGTTGAACATGGACCTATTAAGCATTATCCCTTGAGGCTCAGCAAACTGTAGGTCTGTTCGCGTACTACGATAGCCGTTTTTGTACTCCGTTTTACTGAAAACTGAAAATTTACCCTCTTTCAGTAAATTTCAGTAGGGTCTGAGCTACTGAAAAATACTGAAAACTGTCAAACGGGTTTTGGCGTAATGTTATTGTGAAGGACGAATATTTTTGTGGCGATAATTTATCACCGCTTAGGATTGCTTTATAATCACTATTGCTCTCCCAAAAACCGAAACCTGACACTTTTGTTTGTCAATTTTCAGGAAATCCAATAAGAGCGTTTTCGTACATTTCATGAGTTTCCCCGCCACATGATTCAGGAAAATTCAGTAAAATTCAGTGACTGAAAGTACGTGAACAGACCTTGTTTTGTATTAAATGCGTCCAAAACTCAATGCTGTTGTCTTTCACTCAAGCCTCCTCTTGCTAGCAACACTATTTCCGTTAATGGAGTAGATATTTCTGGATATCTTTGCTAAGCCTAGTACGATATAACATCTCCAGCAAACTAAGTTGGACCGGCCTCATTTTCCAAATTCCAAATACTTTACACCATCAGACATAGCGCACATCTACAAGACTCTAAGAAGACCAAAACTTGAGCATAACTCCCATATATCGAAGTCCAACGCAAAGCTTTCAAGCTTATTGGTGATGAAACCATTACTTTACGTTTAATTGAATGGGTAAAGTAATGCTAATGGGAAAAGTAATGCTTCGGGATATATTTAGTAAGTATTTCACGTAATGCGTGGAAGCATTACCGAACCATTGCATGTTGATTTCTTTTTAACATTGCATGTCCTAGGCTGGGAAGTTTATACAAGAGGAAACTTATGCTTTTAGCTTTATAGCTTTATGTATAAGAGCTTTTTGGAAAGTACGACATAGTATTCTCGCATTTCCGTCATCTAGGGTGAATACGAATTGAAGCTTTGGCCGGCGGCCGATCGTACCTCTGGGTGACCCGAAATGTGTGGTTATTGCATACTGAGTGATTGTGACGCTCATTGGAAATTCCAATAGCGTATTTTCGCAGCTACTAGGGGGAATTAGTACTCTTGTTTTTCATGCATTTTACTTACCCGTGATGATTTGAAATGCTTCGACATTTTCATCTTTGAAATTTTCAACATCCACGTCCCTCACTGAATACAACGTGACAAAATTCAAAGATATCGTGTTGGTAGACCAAAGTGTGACCATCAAGCATGTACCTGAGGTCACAGGGATATCATATGACAGTGTTCAAAGAATCATTGCCCACGACTTACATATGAAGAAGGTCTCTGCGCGTTGGGGGCCCAGAATATTAGCTGGCGAGCAAAAGAAGAAACGAGTTGACATTTCGAGGATGAAACTCGAAAATTTCCAGGCAGATCTGGAGAATTTTTTTATCATGTTTCGGGACCATAAACGAGACCTAGATCCACCATTTTGATCCAGAAACCAAACAGCAATCGATGATCTGGAAGCGACTTTCTTCACCAGTGCCAAAGAAGTTTAAAGTATCGAGTTCGGCAGGGAAGGTTATGCACAATTTTTGTAGGATCCTGGAGGAATTATTATGGTGGAGTATTTGGAAAAGAGAGCCACTATATGAGGCTTTTACTACGCAGACCAAACAAGAGATTGCGGTATGTTTTTGTGGAAAAATTGACAAGGAAAACTATGAGCTGGAGTTGTGTTTTATCAAGACAATAAACCGGTTCATAAGGCTGCATTGGCAATGGCTGCAATTCAAGAAACAGTATTCGAACTGCTCAAACATCCTCCCTATTCGCTAGATGTACTTCCCAGTGACTTTTATCTATTTCCGTGGTTCAAAAGACACCTTTGAGGCAAGAAATTTGAAGATGATAGCGAAGTGATGGCCGCTGTAGAGGCGTTTTGGAAGAGTAGAGACAAATCATTTTTCTAAGGGTATCTTGGTTTTGGAAAAAAGATGCACTAAATGTATTGACTTTTTTTTAAAGTTTAATCACCTTGGTTTATACTAATTATCACTACTTTTGGATCAACCCTCATATGTATCATATGTTGCATTTTACTGTTTGGATATTTATAAAGTATCTCAATAGTAAATTGAATCACACTACAATAAATATTTAAATGTTTAGGTACATTTTCTAACTAGGCCGAAAAAGCTTAGTACATGGAACCTACGAACATGTCATTTCACAATAAAAACTGTGAAAATACACCAGTTTACATTATTTAAAATATCTATGCACCACAATATGACAACATAATTATTCTTGCAATACTGCAAGCCTTTAAAACAATCAATGCCATAAATATCCATTAGTGGCGTGTAATTAAATTCCGTTCATGTTCTGTGGGAATTACTCGTTGCTCATTCATGCAGATCTACGATAATATCGTGCTTACGCGTTTTATTATTGATAATTCACTTCATTATTTATTCGATACTCTTGCTTACTTGGATACTACTTTAATTGGTGTTATTCCGTGGATGATTCGAGTTATATTTACATTTCACTAGAATTACAGCAGCTTTTATATTTGCTGGAACGTATTTCAAAGCTTTTTGACTAAAGTCGGAATTAAAATTACGTTAATAGCCGATATGCTTAACTTGATTAGGAATTCTAGAAACATCATCGAATTTATTTTTAGTTTTTACCATCCAACATCAAATAGGATTCAATAAATGCCAGGAATGAAATTAATTACTTTCAACCTAAAAATGTGGGATATTATCCCAGGCATCGTATTAAAAACCTCAACACATCCGTGCATAAATCCTAAACGTATCCTCGGGGCGAACCGTGAAGAAGGATGAAAATGTGTCAAACCATAAAAACATGCTCGTTTTTTTTCTACTGTTTTTCTGGTCGCATAACATGCCTTTACAAAATCCCATGCCATTTGTCGGGTTGATTTCTTTTCGGAATTTCCAAAAAAAGCCCGACAAATCGAAAAAGCAAAGAATTTTCAATTAAAATTAAGCATCCATGAAAATCGAATGGGAATTTTATCGAGTTTTCAGTATGTAAAATCGACATTAAAAAAGGAGTGAGTGCTTCCTTCAGTTTTTTTGTTCGACATGGTTTCCCCGATTGATCAAAGTACCGCTGCAGAGCGCACCCTTTTTTGTTTTATAGCCTGCCCTATAAATGTTATTTCATTCACCATTTATAGGGTTGGTTAAACGGTCGTTCAGCACACGCTTCTATTGAGATGTGATTTTGTTTTTGATGATGCCGAGAGTATTGTTTCAATATGAAACGTACCATTAACCTCTGAAAATAGCAATAATGACTTGATATTACATTTTTGAGCATCGCAATTTTTTTTAATGCACTTTTCGATTAAAATGATCGGTTTTGGAGGTAAAAGGTGGGATGAGTAGAAATTGGTCGAATTCTAAAATTGTATTTTGTGAGTTCAATCAATTGGTAGAGTGTAGATTATCAGATAATCTGTATGCAATGCTAAAAGAACATTTTTTGAATGCATTATGGAATCTTCACAAGTCATTTCATGATTGCGTTATTTGATCGAGCTGAAATGATGAGGACATTTTGATGTAGATAATGATGTCTGTCATGAGCTGAAAAAAAATTATAGTGCAGGTATTTTACTGAATTTTCAGGTAACTTTATATTTCTATGGGAAAAAGTATTTCGGAAAAAAAATGTGGAAATAAAATCTGATAATGAATTTAGACAATAAATTTAGACATTTTGTTGAATAGTTAGATGTTGTTGATTATTTTTACGGAAAAAACTCTAATCAAATGTTAGACGAAGTACTTGCTACCTTTCGCCCAGAGAATACTTCCCCGAAGAAATTAAAGAGACTTTCAGGAAGATTACTTTTTTCTCGCTTTCGTAAAAAAAAGTTAGCTGTCGTTTTCGTAGAGTTTGTTTTCTTCTTCTATCGAAAGCAATATAGAAAAAATAAATCGAGTTTATTTTCCAAAAAATAAATCGAGTCTATTTTCCATTACTGATCTCATTTGATCATGAAGATAGATACTGGCCATTAAAAAGTATGATCCGAATAAGTTACTGCGACATCTGTAGGATCAAGTGGAATGTCAGCAGTTCATACAATGAAAAGCATAAGGCTTAGAGATGGGACTGCTCCTGCGATCACTGCTACTAATCGCACTGCTCTTTGAAAAGAGCAGTAAGCAGTGCGATTGCTCTCTGCTCATGCTGTTCAATTGCTCACTGCTCTTTTGCAGAGCAGATGTTGTTCGACTGCTCATTGCTCTTTTGCTTCGCAGAAAGTTTTGAGGCGAGCAATTTGATTGTTTTCTGCTCATGCTGTTCAACTGCTCATTGCTCTTTTGCAATACAGAAAATTTTAAATGCTCATCTATTCAGATTCTTTTCTTTCTACCTTTGCGAGTATTTTCATACTTGCAAGTATTTTATTCAATTATTCAAAAAGTTTTTAGGGCAAAAGTAGCTGAAATCGGACAATATCGGCCAATTTTGGGTTAGGGTACGGACAAGACGGAGCGACGAGAGCGTCGCGAGCGTCGAGTCAAGCAACGCGTCGAAATCGGTCACATACTTCCAAATGGAAGTGGCCATGTCGAAGCAGCGACCAAAGAGTGGATATTTGATAGTAGCAACGACATCGATTCGAATCGATTTCGTTGCTCGACTGCTCGGTGCAGTAATGTATTTTGTTGTTGCAAAATCTGTTTCGATGACACACAGTAACTAGACGAATTGCGTTGATGGGTTTTTCTCGAAAATTTGGGTACATATGTTTTATTTATTTTGGGTACATATGATTCAACGGTGAGGTTTTTAGCAGCGATCAGAATAGTCTATTGATTTCTATTGTGGCGTTTGGGTGCATTATGAACGTGGAACATTTTATCACCGCGGTTTTTGTACGAAAGTCTTTGTGGGATCAAACAGATCCCAATCATCATAATAGATATGTTTTAGATAAACTTTGGAGTGAAATTGAGAAAGAGTTTGACGTTTCAAGTAAGTTATGGTTTTGTTTCATAATAGGTCTGTTTCCGTACTTTCAGCAAACTGCAGCAGTAACAGAATTTGGCAGCTGGCTTCTTTTTGCTGCAAAATTTGGCTTGCATTTGGCTTGCAGCAAAAGTACGGAAACGACTTGCTGCGAATCTATTTTAATATATTATAATAGATTCAAGTACGGAAACAGACATAATTTGTTAACAAAAAACCGAAAGTGGATGCATATGTAAATATATTTTATTTTGAACTATTGGTCCTCGAAACTTTTGCTCGTATGGAAAAATATATTTGAACGAATGTCAAATTATGTGATTGACGATTCGAGAATACAATATTTATTATTAATATCATTTTTTGCAGAAAATTTGGCCAGAAACAAATGGAAAAGCCTACGGGATAAATTTCGGAAAGTTCAGGCACAAATTCCAGATAAACGATCTGGAGATGCAGGTGTGGGTATGCCAAAACCACAATCATGGCCATATTATGAAAGCCTGTTGTTTCTCAAAGACCAATTTACTCCACGAAGGTCATCCGGCAATATTGAATCGATGTCGACCTTGAATGAGCTTGAAGAGGATGCAATGGCGAAGAGCAATGATGAGGCTGATTGCACTGACGATCTTTCAAATGTTTCTATTGTGCTTCCGCCAAATAATAGCTCTTCAGAAGGCTCAAAAAAAAGATTGTCGACGAGTAATTTTGCAAGCAGCGGTGAAATAAAAAAAAGAAATAGGCAGAGCGATATCGTGGTGCAAAAACTAATTGACATTGAAAAAGAAAAAATTGAATATTTGCATGAAAAAAACAAAAAAAAAAATATAAAAGATGATGACATGTCTTTCTTTGAAAGTCTTCTGCCATATGTGAAACGATTTTCGCACATGGACAAGATGGCTTTTAGAATCAATGTAATGCAAATTATATAACAAATGATGCCAAGAATCAATGACAGAGCTTATGGCCATGGTGCACCTCAGACAGCAACTCATGCAGATATGACGGATATTTTCTCTGGGAATGATACAAATCAGAGTGCTTCAGCAAGTGCATGGGAACAGCGAAACTTATACTAACATATTAATGTGATAAAAAAATCAAAAAAAGGAATGTCTTGAATTTAATTTGTTTATTTGTTTACTTTTCGCAAGGATTTAATAAAAAATTATGTATATGAATTTATTCTTTAAAATACAAATTCCTTCTCCTTATTTTCAACTTGAAATTCTCTGCTGATTAAAAAACATTAAAAATGAAAAAAAATATAAATTTATTCATATGTAATGAAGAAACAAACTGTATGAGATCAGAAATATCAATCAGTCTTCATTGGATTGGATGATTACATAAATAATTAGCAAATAGATCTATGACATGTTGGGCGCTGGTTGACGGTCGGCCAGAGTTGACTGGATTCTGGGTTTCCGGGAACATCATTCAAATTATGATTTACCCCTTCTTTGTCTATGATTGTATTGTGTAAAAGACAAATGCATTTTATTACACTGTCCGCTGTTTCAGCAGAAGTCTCAATGCATTTTGAAGCTATTCGCCATTTAGAATACAGGATACCAAATGCGCACTCAACAGTTTTTCTGGCTCGGGATAATCTTTTATTGAAATATTCTTTTTCTGAGTTAAGCTCCTTTCTGCTATATGGTTTCAGCAGATTTCTCAAAAGTGGATAAGCTTCATCTGCTATAAAAACATTTGGTGCGGTCAAAGATGTAGAAGGCAGACAGTTTTCTTTTGGAATGTGCAATTTGTTGGTTTGAATCATATGAAGCATGTTCGATGTCCTGAACGTTCCTCCATCACTTTGCTTCCCGTAGGCTCCAACATCAATAAAAATGAATTTGTAATGAGCATCAACAACTCCTTGAAGAACGATGGAAAAAAAGTTTTTGTAGTTGTAATACATGGAACCGGAGTGCTCAGGACAATTGATACGAAAACGGCGTGAATCTATTGCTCCGATGCAGTTTGGAAAATTCCACAAACCATAAAAATCTTCAGCAATTTTCGTAAAATCTTCTTCCGAAGGCAGTTTCATATGCACGACATGAAGTGTATCCCACAATATTTCCATAGTTTCTTTGATTACAACTGCTACAGTGGTTTTCCCCATACGGAAACAAAATGCCAGCCCTCTGAAAGAAAGCCCTGTAGACAAATACCTGAAAAAAAGACAGATCTTACAATATTCCAACAAATGTGCTAAGAATCATTATAAAAGGCCTCAGGGTAGGTTTACAAAACTAACGAAACATTCACGGACATCGATTTGAGCAAGACTTTTAACAAACCAAAAATATACGCTTCTACACCATACTGTGGTGCTACGCATTTTTCATCTCGGGTTTATGTTATTAAATTATCCAAAGAAATTTGTTTGCTATATAAATATATATATATATATATATATATATATATATATATATATATATATATATATATATACATATATATATATATATATATATATATATATATATATATAAATATATACATATGTATACACAATATATTTTATATATAAAGATATTTGAATTTTCGCTCAAAGTTAATCAAAATATTTCAATTTCGATTACTTGATTTTAGCTGATGAAATGCACAAAGGGAATTGGGCGAGTTTTATTAATTTTTGATTGTTCGCACTTACCTTATTGTTATCATAAGTCTCTAAGCTGTTTCAATTGGCCTTGCGTGGCAGTTTTGCCACCTCTTCTGCATTTTTCCACAAACCATTTCTTTGATGTAATCAAATGTTTCTATAGACATTCGCATGTAATCAAAAAAACGAACAGGATGCGATCTTAAGTCTGCATAAAGGTGATGGTATTCTCCGCATTCTGGTCTTCTCCTATTTATCGGGTGACAGGAATATTTGCGCCACTGCAAAGTCTTAAAGTAACACAACTTCGCGGCATTGCTTTCAAGGCAGAAGAACTCTTCATCCGACTCTGAAGAACTCATCGTTTCGACTGCCACTGTAAAATTTCGTTTACAATTTTGCGTCTCGTCGCGTCTACATGAACACAATTCAATGAGCTGTTCCATGCTTGACTCGACGCTATGCTGGACTCGACGCTCTCGTCGCTCCGTCTTGTCCGTACCCTTAGAGTGGTTTGGGACCATAACGGACCAAGACCTATTGCTGTGATACAAAAATTTCGGTTTTGTAGGGGAGTAAGGGGTATTTTGGCAATAGTTTGGCAAAAACTGCCTTTGTGGCGCTTTCGATGATTGAAAGTGGTCGGGGAGTATATTAGTGATATATTAAGGGCGACAAAATTTTTGATAGGGGAAATTGGGCAAAAAAATTCATATTTTCCAAAAAAAAATTTTTGTCTAGCATAAATTTGGGCACCTTTCTGAGTTTTTTTGGGCGAAATTTCCATACAAATCTGGGAAAAAGCGGCCTAGTTTCTAAGATACGTCAAAATCAAATCTGCCCGAAAAACAAAGTAGCACTAAAAATGTTGAGATCCTTTTTGGTTCGCCAGTTGGCTTCTGCGGCGGTACTCGTGACTGCACTCCAACCCTACCGGGGTTGTGACTCATGTCCAGCCTTCCCGAAGAGATTGGCCCCCAGTGGGTGCATGTTTAATACACGTAAAAATTATGTTATCATTTCTCAATAAAATTTTCGACAAACTTCATGCTTCGGTGAGGCGAAGTGGAAAACCGAATGTTTTAGATTAGCCAGGAAAAATATATCTCCGAAATTAAATTACATACTGCATAATACTGTACATGCATAATAACATTTCACTACGTTGCTTGCATCCAATGTATGACATTTTGAAAACCACAAAACTACTATACGATTTACCAAGCACTTAGCAAAACATTCTTCTGCTAGGAAGTGCCGAATTAATGCAGGCAACGTATTCCCAAACATACTACATCTGTTCTAAACATGAGGATCCATCGCCACGAAAAAATAAAGTCACATTGTAAGCATACAATGCGATTGCAATCTGAGGCTAGAAATTGCTGTATCAAGCACAAATCGAAGGCGATGAGAAGGTAACGAGCAAACACTGGCAATGAGCAATCAAAAGTAGCGAGCGGTTTTTCGTAGCACGAAACTGCAATCGCAATTGCGATTGAATAGCTGCTACTCTAAACTGCTCTTTGCTCAAACTGCTCTCTGCGACCACTGCTCAGTAAAAAGAGCAATTAAGCACATCTCTAATAGGGCTTAAGTCTGCTCCTTGTCGAGCTTCTGCAGTAGTGGGAGACGTAGAGAAGCAAATATTTTGAATTTTCCCGTTAATGGACGAATAAAATTTACGGTTTAAAAGAACATTCAATAGTTTTCAAGAGACTATGCCGTAATGGAAAAAAAGTAGTGTACATACATAAAACCATAATGCCACATATGTAGTTCTTTACCCAATGAAACCCAAATATTTTGTTTTCTCAAGCGACTTAATTTTTTTTTTGTGAAACCGTATGAATCTCTTTAAGATTCTCGGATTCTCAAGATAATTTCAAAAGATTTTTCGCAGGCAGTGCTTCAATTTCACCGAAAACGATAGTACGCTCAACACATTTATACCATCATTCGGCTGTCGATTCCAATGTGAACATGTTTGATATTTCTTTTTGTTTAAAGGGATTATACTCTGTCACGAAGCCGATAAAAAGCGATTTATCACTACTTTTTCCTGGAAAGTATGATTGATTGATTGAAGTACATTTAACATTATTTTGATATTCTTTATTCGCAAAAATAATGATTTCTAAAGCTGATACAGCCAATCTTCAGAGCTCCTCTAAAAAAGGCGTCATTCGGTGAGCTAGGTATCTTTAGATTGGATTATCTAAAAGGGAAAAACGAAACAAGAATCCGTTAATATATGAAATTAACTAGGGATTAATTAGGGATGTAAGCAAAATATTAATATTTAATATAATAGCGGCTTCTCATTATAAAAAAAATTGAATTTCGATAAAATGTTTGGCCTTTAATTGTCAATATATATAGAAAAAAAATATAATAAAAATATAGATAGAAAAAAACTTGCAATCAATCACAAAAAAATATGTTTATAAAGGCTGTGTAAAAATTTGAAAAATTTTGAGAGAATATTGAGAAATCTAGCTCAACGACTCAAAAATTCTAGAAAAACGCGTTCAAAGTTTTTAAAGCACTCTGCGCCGCTCTTTATAAATATGTGTGTAGTATCGAGCATATTTGTCGGGTTTACATGAAGTTTTTTGTGTATGTAGTTAAAAACATGTAGATAAATTACGAAAATAAAATAAGACATTTTAATTTCGTAAGTTCGTATAACCCCCAAAGGATTTAACAATAATAAAACTTTTTTGGTAAACTGGAATGAGTTAAAAAACTCCTTATCATCCTTTATCGGAAAAAGCAAAGAACAGTTGGAAAAGCATGTTGATGAATATTTTCAATATTTTCTTTAATTTGATTTATTGGACTTAACTTTACCAACTTGCTTATCACAGTCCCACTAGCTGCCACTTCAGTGTCATTGTTTCTTCTCAATTAACTTCAATAAGAATTTGTATGCCGTACAAGTGAGTGAGTTCCATTCGAAAACATTTGGGCGTTCATCAATTCGCAAAAAAAAACTGAATAAATGTATGCACGTGCGAGCGTGACATGAATCGCTAGAGGGCCACGAACGCAAAAGAATAAATACAGTTCGGTTCGATGCTTTTGGCATAATCTCGACTTTCAATTTAAAGTGGGTACTGGATTTGCTTCTGGGGCTTTTTCGGTTGAACGAACGAACATGTAGTTGCCGAAACATATTTTCGAACGAACACGAGAGCAGTATTATATCTGAGCCGTCTCTGAACATTATTTTTTGCTTTTAGTCAGTATTCGTCACCATATTCTTGCTTTGTTCGTATACCCGGTTTTTTCATGAGGTTTTGTTGAACTTTCCATAAAGGTTGACAACAAGGCTCCTCGAGCCAGTCGGTTTCATCGTCGGCTTGATTTTGAAATTGAGTTCAAAAACACGCAAAATGGTAGGGTGTTGCAGATGCTTTTACAGTACTTCTTTCACAGTATTTACCCACAATAGTAATGACGAAACTGAGTTTTAACAATGCTTATATTGCCTGAGAGAACGAAGAAGACCGAATTAACGAGAGAAAACTTATATTTTCAATTTTTGGAAACCAAATGGATACTGATTTGTTATATCTCTTTATTGCAATGAAATTTCACCCAGTCAGTAAAATTGATCTATCTGTCTGGTCTCCAACATATCAAACATCGGACATCACCATATTACAGACTGTAACTTTCGTATCACCTCTCCTACTAATTAAATCACCACCGAAATGTTAGTTTGTGGCATGATGATATATTAGCATGACTAATAAAGGACAGTTCCCTAAGGTGTACACCTATAACGGAATAGTTGCGACAGTAAAAAATAAATTATAGCGCTCCATAGTTGAACAAAGGACGCTCGACACAAGTGAAATCTGTGCCTGAATAACGAACGGCAGGTAACTGCCAACGGCGAATTGTAGTCCACGCTCGTTCGTCCAGGAAGCGTTGCAAGTCGGGCGCTCTAGACGCCAGGACAGCACTCTAAATGTGAATAACAAGCGACGACGTAAATAACTTTAATGTTCACCTAGTAAGGTGCCATTTAAGTGAATTATCTCTGAAATATTTTAATTTCAAACTTTCGAAAATAAGACGGAAAGTTTTGTACTGGTCAACTTTAATTTTTTTGCTCATTTTTATTCTTCTCTTTCACCTCTGGCAGTTTTATATACATAAATGGTTGGCGGACTGGCATTATTTTTCGGCTCCAGCCCGCCAAAGGAAAAGGCGACGTGAAGATGACGAGCAGTAGAAAAAAGGAAGATAACAAAACTCTGGCTCAGGGTTCATTGTTCTCCTTTGCTTTCGACATTCCAGAAACTCTTTTAGTCGCAACAATGTATGCCAGGTCTCATCTAAGAATGGTGCTCCTGTTTCCATTTCGCTCGGCAGTAAACTTTTAATGAGACATTTTCGTCACGTAACTGACAATTTTCTGAGGAGCGAAGCGTGTACGTTTACTGTATTGAAAGTGCGAGCCTTTGGGAATGTCTAATTTTAGATTCAGATGCTTAATGCAGTAAATATGAATAATATGCTTCCAGGTTATCACTATCCGGAAGTACTCGTAAACACATTAAGTTAATAGTATCCTGAAGTTTCGAGGCTGCACAGTACGATTGAATAGATAAGTACAGCTCAAGGAATGTCGTAATTGAAAAAGCTACAAGTACTTTATCATTTAATTGCTCAGATGGCTGCTGTTACAATTAGGGGAACAATGCAGATGACTATTTCATTCAACGACAGGTTAGAAGCGTAATGGGAAATTTTAATTCAGACGCATTTTAAAACAGCTATACATAAAAGTCGCATAAATATGTTGAATGAAGTTAAGGTACTTTAATTGTGTGACTTGTAATTGTTTTGTATTCTCAACAAAGTGTTTCCCGCCAGTCTGGCAAATTACTGCTGTGATTTCAGGTGAACACAATTTTCTCCGTTTTGTCGCTGTAAATTAATTCATTGAGCTTTTGACTGGATTAAGTTATTCTTTGAGCCATTGTGAATTCGAGCCGAGTTAAATGCGTTTGTCTTTTAAAATCAAATAAAAAACGTCTAACGCATCAGAACCGCTAGAAAACTGATTTTCGAAGAAATTGTCTTTGAGTGACAAAAAAATGTGGAAAGACGTTATACACTTTTTTGTAGTAACATACCAGCCATTCCTTATCCAAAGCAACAAACCCCAACTCTAACATAGATGATGAAAATGTTCAGTGCTGGCAGCACTTTTCCAACGAAGCAGCAAAAAGTTTACCATACCAAGCTCATACTTAAATCAACTTATCCTTTGAATTTCGATCTCATCGCAGGATTTCATCGAAAGTTTCAGCGGTTAAACGTTGTTTGAGGCTGCCGTCCGAGAAATTTGCAAAACTCGCAAAATTTAGAAATTGGTTTCTTATATTGATTGCAAATGTTTTACATATGAGTATGTAATTTGAAGCATCTGTTGGTGCAATATTTACGAAAATGTTTGATGCTGGTTACCCTGTGTTAGCAACAAAGCAATATATAAACCAAAACTTCTTCACGTTAAGTTAAACCCACCTTTGAATTTCGTTTCGATTGAATCACTACGCTGGAAGTTATAAGGGTGAAAAGAATTTTAGGGTAACCACCCTCAAAACTTTTCAAATTTTCAAAACGTGAATATTTATTGTAAATTTTCATTGCAGTATCATTCCCATTTGCAGATCTAATGGTATAATCGCTTGGTGAAGAAATTCTATAAAATTACAAAAGTGGTCATAGCTGGCAGCCCTTTCATTATTTTTCTACGAAATTCCCATGACATTTAACTTGCATTAAGGTCCATTTACTGCATGACTGGACTGGAAGTTATAGGGGAAAACTCTATTAAAACTTTTCTACCAAATTTTCACCAAATGTTGCCTAAAGTAAGATTCAAATATTGTGATAATTTTGTTGTTTTTTTTTTCATTATTCTTAACCTCCAGATCAGTAGCTCTGTTTTTCAGTAGAGCAGTATCATTTTTTAGATATTCTATCTCCTTCAGAAGTTTATCCATCCTGCTGCTGAAAGCATCGAATTGATCGGACATATATTAGACACATCAAAAAAGATTTTCAAATTTAATTTCCGATTTCAGTGTTGCATTAGTCGTGTTAAACCTTTCACTATAATCACTCTAGATATGAAGTTTTGGGATTCTAAATTTTGCTTATTTCAACAGTCCATTAATTCCAGAATTCTCCAACTCCCGTAAAGGCCGCAAGGCTAGCGCGATGATCGTAATGAAACCAACCGTTCTTGCACCACTCCGTCACCATCGCTGCGCAGAGATATAACTTCGTCATAGCATAAGTACTAATAAATAGCATGGTAAGAACGGTATTGAGTGCTGGAAGAGAATGGCAGGGAGTGAAGGATTTGCCATCAGCTGGCAACTAAGGAGAACCAAAATAAGTATTAAAATGGTAAGCGATAAGGTAGTTAACGCGGAATACTACTTTCGACACCATTTGGCGAGTAAAAAGAATATCTCCGGCACTTTTATGCAATGCACTTGTTGCCTGTGAATGTTCGCTGCGCTTACTGTTTCTTGATAGCATTATACGCACGCCAACCCACTCTCACCTATCAGCTAACACGGATTTATACATTCTCACCTGTCATTTGAGAGTATGCTTTTCTCACTTTTGCATATGATAAAGTGAACTTATTTTGGTTTTGGTTCTTCTTAGGTGCCAGCTGATGGTAAATCCTTCACTCCCTGCCATTCTCTTCCATCAGGCAAATATCGCACAAAACCGTTCTTTCCATGCAATTTATTAGTTCTTATGCTTTGACTTCGTCTTGATCAACCGACCAACACGGTCATGCCATTGAAACGGTCATAGCGTACACACTATTCACTTATTCGCTATAGTAAATAAAGTAAGCTTTTTAATATAACCCAAGTGTTTTCATTTCGTCTAGATGGCGAGGTAAGTTAAGTAAGACTATACTCCAGAGTTCCAGTTTGACCTCTTTGCGCTCCGGTTTGAACACGTCGAAGACAAATTGAGGGCACCACAGTGTTCAAATTGAATGTAATACCGTGCAAGCTGTCGTGCACTGCCCCTTCCGTTCAATAAACTATAAGATTACAATTACGCCGATATATAACCACCATCTAAAATCTGCAGTAAGTTTAATGTGTCCAGAACGTATTCAAGTATCTTTTTTTATAAACTCTAACAATCACAACCGTAAAATAAAAAAACAAAATACTTCCATTCAAGGTATGCCCCTTGGAATCAAAAAAATGTCTTCAATCTTTTAGGCAATAAATGGATTCCTTTCTGAAGGAATTTTCGGATCTTTCAACTGGATACAATTTTCGAGCCACTTTCTTATGTTTTCATAAGACGTTAAACTTTCCTTAGTTAGAGCTGACGAGGAGCTTCGAAAAATAAGGAACTTTGAAGGAGCCGTAACTGAAGAGTAGAGTGGGTCGGTACAAAGTTCACATTTCATTCTTTCTGCTTAATTTTTGTGATGGTGCTAGATGGTTTGAGAATTTCATAATCTACAACACCTCTTTAATCCTACCAAATGTACGACATAAGCTTCGAACATTAGAAGCATCGTTTGGACCGGGTAAACCTGGAGTGTTTCATGATATAGGCCATATAAGGTTGTCGCAGAAGATCCATTTTTCGTCGCTAGTGACAACTCAATGCAGGAAACTCCTTCTTTAGTATCGCTTCAGCAATATTTAGCACATGGCTAAACGCGTTTTAATGTATCTCTCCTTTAGCTTGTATGCTCCTTGACTTCCAAGTTTCTAAGTCCTTTGCATTACGTGTCATGGTTCACCAACTGTTTATTTATCAACATATTGTGTATTTGACAGTTTCTTGAGCGTTGGCATTCTTTCAGCTCAGCGTCTTAGAACTCTTTTGGGGCACTCTCATGTTTTGTCATTAAAATCTAAATCATCATTCCGGAAGCATCAAAACTGTTCTATGCTCATTGGTTGTATTTTCTGGCGCACTGTTATCATGTTATTTCAGCAGTGCGTTTGCTCATAAAAAAAATAGTGCAGTTGAATCTGCCGCAAATGCTGCTTTCTGGGAATGAAAACTGACATCTTTAACACCAAATGTGAAAAAATTGTTAATCTGAGAATTCAGTTTAGCTACTGTGTTTCGAAGCTTACAAAAAAGCTTTCAAAACACAGGAATTATTGTTGTGTAAACACAAGACTAAACTCGACTACGCGCCCCTATAGCCGTTGAACGATTTTGATTGTTTTCGGGGGTGTTTTTTGTTGTTTGTTTTTCTTAAGTGTGCTGTCTTTTCGTTTATATTTTTTTGTATATTTTGGTGTGTTTTTTTTTCTATGCGCCTACCAATTTGCCCTCTCGTTGTTAAATTTCCCTGCTGGAGTACAAGTCAAATTTTACCCCGATTTACATCGACACTAGTGGTTATGTCAGTCAAACTACCTACAAATTTGTATATGTAACATGTTCGTATAGTATGAGCAAAGTAATCAATGCCAATGTAAAAATGCTTTGAACGAAATTACGATAATGTCCTTTTTCTCTGCTCGCACCTCCCACAAGATATAAAGTCTTTCTTCGAAATCTAATTACTGCCTTGGATATTAATCGCTAGGCTCTGTAGTGGCCTTTTCAATCAAACATTTCGAGTTCAATACTGAGGCGACAATATCAATGAGCTTTTGATATAACCTTAGTTAGAATTGCATTGAAGTGCGAGGGTTGATCCAAAAGTAGTGATAATCGGCATAAAATAAAAAAAAAATATTTTACTACCTCATATACCCACTAAGTAAGCATAAAAAACATATAAACAGGCCACGATTCCAGGGAGGTACATTAATTTGAATACGAACAGTCGAAGAGAGAACATCCAATGGAGAAAAACGAAATTAGAGCTGTCATTAAGTACCTGTGTTTGAAAAAAAGTCTCCCAAAGACATAGTCAGCGACTTGGTGGAAACATTAGGGGGCTCTATTCCACCATTGGACGCTCGCCAAGGAGTTTAATCTAAGAAAAACATTCACTGAAGACGAATGCTGCGAAGGACGTCCGTCACGTCCCTCACTGAAGACAACGTGCAAAAAGTCGAAGATGTCGTATTGGCAGATCGAAAAGTGGTCATCAGGGATGTAGCTGAAGTCACAGGAATCTCGTAAAGCAGTGTTCAAAGAAGCGTTGCCCACGAATTACATATGAAGAAGGTCTCTGCGCGTTTGAAACCGAGAGTGTTAGCCGACGACCATACGAAGTAACGAATCGACATTTTGAAGGTGGATCTCGAAAAGTTCCAGGCAGATCAGGAGAATAATGTCACGTTTCGTGATCATGGTTGAGACCTAGATCCACCATTTTGATCCAGAAACCAAACAGCAATCGATGACCTGGAAGCTACTCGAAAAGGAATATTTGGAACAGGAATATTTGGAAAAAGGAGCCACTATATCAGGCTCTTACTACGCAGGCCAAATGAGAAAATTGCAGGAGGCTATTGAGGAATAAAGACGCGGCAGCTGCAAGCTGGAGTGCTGTTTCATTAACACAACGCATCGGTTCTCAAGGCTTTAGTTGCGATGGCTGCAATTCAAGAAACAGGATTGAACTCCGTCCTATTGTACATCTGTCCTAATCGCCAGATCTAGCTCCCAGTGGCTCTTATCTCTTTCCTCGGCTCAAGGAACATCTTCGGCGCAAAGAATTTGAAGATGATAGCGAAGTTATGGCCGCTGTGGTCGTTTTGGTAGGGTAGAGACAAACGATTTTTTTCAAAAGGTATCTTGATTTTGGAAAAAAGATGGACTAAATGTATTAACTTATTAAAAGACTGTGTTGAAAAATAAATATTTTTTAACAAATTTAATCATCTTGGTTTAAATTGATTATCCTTACTTTTTGATCAACCCTCGTATGTTTCACGAATTCAATAACTCTTGCCTCACTGTTCATTGAATGTTCTATGGCTGAAACAGTAGTAAGAAAAGACAAGAAAATTCATAATAATGCGGAAGATGTATTAAAGCGTGTCATCTACAGCTCACGAGCAAACTGAGTCGTAGGAACGAAATCCCATTTTCATACTCTTCGGCACACAAAAAAACACTCGACGGAATTATTACCAAAGGTATATGGACCTACTATATCACTGTGCTGGCAGGGAAAATTGTCAAGTCTTAAACGCTCCAACAAACAATCTTCATTTTGCTGTTGTCCCACACACGGCTCACAGAGCATCGTTAGCGAGTATGTGAAGAGCATATTACCTCTGGAAATTAGAATGTGTTACACCTTTTGACAAGAGCTCAGAGAAACATTGCTACCACATGCTCCGTATAGCTTTTCTCACGAGAAACCACTGCGACAATTCTAACTGGGAAGGAAAAATGATAATGAGCTCGCGATTTTTAGAGTATTTGACTCAGGAGCGGGACAGTAATTCTTGAAATTTTCGACTTTGGCAAGAAAGCTGGCTAATTTTTGCATAACTGTACAATACGTACTTAAAGCAATTAGAAGTTACCCGGAATAATATGCTGCTTTTCTAATGAAGACTACTCTGGTCCGTAGCTTTAACTTTCCTGATGTACATACTTCAAAACATTACCACAACATCGCGAAGAATACTCCTTCAACAATCGCGAAGGTTCAAACGATGACAGAAGCGGAAACTGAAGCAAATAATATGGAAACTCTTTTGCACTTCATATCCTAGTGACATAGTACTTTGGGGGCGTAATGGGTAGCGCAATCCTCACCGATTTTACTGGGGGTCGTCGTAAGTCGACGCTCCATTTCTGTCGCCTTACTTTCTCATTTTTTTTTCAAGAAAATTCAATGTTTCACGCGTACATGACAAAACTTCCAGTCTCATTTACGTTTGCTTTAGGAAAAAGTATCAGAGTGTTGTCTTTCGCGACGACAAGACATTTCTTCTTCTGGGTGGAATATTGAACGGAAAGTATGAGGGCGGCTGACGGGTGGCAGTTATTTTGTCGTGGTTGACTGAAAATAGTACGTTGGAAGAGAGAACGAGAGTAATGCGCTGCATGGGAAATTGTTCTTCAGAAAGATATGTGACCTACGTGTAGGAATATATCATTTGTTTGCGTCTTGTCGTTTGTCTTAAGCTGCAATCATTTTACCGCTATGATTTATTTCACTAGATAACACGGATATGCAGTATTTGCGGTTTCACAGGAAAAGATGATGATTGAGGTGAATCGTTTCATGCGGGCTGTGGATGTGATGAATGCTAGAATGAATTAATTTTGTATAGCTGTGACAACTGCATTTTTCCTAGCGTAAACGGTTTGCAGGGTGGCTCTTAGTAACATGTTGGAAATTGTTGTATTGATCGTAGTTTAGTACTTGTCAACGTTTAATAAAATATGGCAACAGAAATGCATTTTTCTCCTACATATAACTTATTTACATAATGTCTGATTTTATAATGTTGCGAATTCATTTAAATTTAAAATGCATAGAAAAGTGGTCCTTAGATAAATAATTGCAGTTGTGGAGTTTAGGTTGATAAATACTTCGTTTTACATATAATTAACGTACACTGGTGTGGAATGATTACTTGCCTGTCACAGTGGTTAATAGTCACCGTGTGCTATGTTATCGAATGAGAAAAAAGTAAAATAGTAATTTGTGCATAATTTTAGAATAACGCATGAATTAATTTGCATTGTTTTGACTATTACAATATTATTTTGAAAATTTTTAAAAATTATGGAAAATAATCATCCAATGAAGAAGTCAAATTTTTTAGCATTCTGATACTTTTCAGAGAGAAATACCTTTGCTCTTCTCATTTTTCTATCAAATCGGTGTAGCGTATCATCAGGGTTACATTGACAGGACTGCAAAGATCCAAAGAACTACTCATTGAGATGACTGTTTATTTTTTTGGCAATTATACTGAATTTAACTTAAAAATGTGGCCCAAAGCTAATTAATCAAAAGCTTATTTACGATACGAGTTTGAACAATGGAGAACGACAAAAGTTTCGGTGAATTTGCATGGTTATTCCACTTCTCTGGCAGAATAAGATTTTATTAGAAAAAATATGACTTCTGTGATTAGGTAATTTCTCATGCAATCGAAATCTTTAGACAAAACTTTTTCATGTATTATTCATTTTTAAATTTTAGAAATAAGTCCAATGTTGAGAGAATAAATTATTACGATTTTCTGGACGCGAAAATTATCGTCAAATATAATGCTGCTGTATTTTATTGTTGTTTTTTTTCAAGTTAAATTAGTTTTTTAGTGTATAACAATTCCATAAATACAAAATCTATTTAAGATTGCAGTTATTTACAGAATAGTGTTACTATACTTCTGGAAAAGTAACCCTTTCGACAGAACGACTGAAAAAAATATGTTTATTGATTTAAGTTGTCTAGGTTGAGAACTTCGTATTCTACTACACCCATATTTTATACAAATTATTCATTTTCCACATGTCTTATTCAACTTTTAAAGTCCTAAATACACTAAAAGCTCCAATAAATTGACAATACACGAGTTTATGGGTAAGTGCTGTGGAATGCTAGGTGAATTTCAACCACATTACCTCGTATCGTAATATTATGAAAATCATCACTGGCTCTGCCACAAATCCACATTCCATCCGAAACTATCAAATCTAAAACTCTTGTGCACAAGTACGAATTGATACAAATATTTCGAGACCGCACTTCAGGAATTCAGATCTACCGACTTACATTTAGTTTATATTCCTATCAGGATTCAGTCAAATATGGCATGGGAATGGCGGTGCTGTCGTGGTTCGCAAACTTTTTGATGGAGCCCTGCGTAGTCTGTATATAAATTTTCATAATTCACGACAGCCAAAGTTATTTCGTTCCGATGGAATTTCTATCTCAGTTATTCTAATATATATATTTCTGTTTACCTTATCCGTCATATTTGCCGGTTGGCTTTTAGCAAAGTCATGTTCGCAACGCATATGCCAGTAGTGCCTCTGTTCAGTTAGTTCCCTCTCCGCTTTATAAGCTAGCTGTTACATCCTTGGCGCATATTAGCCACATAGTACGCATTCCAAAGAAGATTCTTTCTGCAAAGAGCTGTGGGCTATGCAAACGTGAAGCTGCCAATCCCAACCAGAATGTGCCGAAAGTTATGGTGTGTTTGTTAGAAGTTCGTTTCACGTGTATCTGTAGCACGATCATAACCACTCACCAACTGTATAATATCAATGAATTAAATTTTCATTGAGACAACTTTCGTTTGTTGCTCAAATATTTTGAGGAACTTGAACGGCGTGAGTAACGCAGGCGATGTGAATTGAATTCGTATTTCCGGTGCCACGGAAAACATTCGAATAATCAAATGGTACTGCTGTCACTCACAATGAACGTGCGAGTTTGCATTACCGCACGAATTGCATTAGCAGTGTATGTGTCACAAAAGATCTGCTGGGAACAATGGAAACAATATCTGAAATGAGTATATTTCCACGTCATACTTTCAATTGAAAACGCAAACGCATCTACTCTTGAGCGAATAAGGACGAGGCACTTAAATATATTGATACATGACTGCAGAATTTAAATGTGTAAGATATCAATACAGTAGAAGTTTCGATTTGATGTTTTCAATACGAAATCTGTGTTGACAACATTACTTGGTTAATTTTCTCAATATGATATTTTCAAGAAGAAATACTTACACCAATATAAGTGGCTCTCTTGCATATTGGTAACTTGCATTTAAAGTTATCTTATTTCAGAGGGCAGCAAAATTGTAAAATTTTAGTTTGGAGTGTACCTTAAATTTATTATCATATATTTAGATATATTTATATGAATGAAAATAGCAAAGCGAATAATTGAATAGTTCGTAAAATTTGAGCCAAATTTTTTGAGATAAAACGAGGTCCATATGAGCTGTTACGTTTCAAAGTTTTTAAAAATATCTCTTAAATAAGGCACGATGATTCATGTTTATGAAGATATGATAAACCATAGATAATTAGTTTTTTTTTTTGATAACCATGCAAAAAAAATGATTTTGTAAAAAGACAAGGACAAGATTTCAAAATTAAAGCCTCTAAAAAAACGATCATACAGTGAAATTTTGATTCGCATATTGACTTGATTTTCGCAGATGCTCAATAAAATGTTCGCCTTCTTTCAAGCTGTGGTTGAATCAACGTTGAAAGCTTTTCATTCGTTGCAATATTTTATGTTCTTTGGGATAGTTTTTTTTGTCTTCGTGACTACAATCGATTTTTCTCTAATTATCTCATCAGTTAATTGATGTCATTTCTTCAATTCATTGATTATTGTACCCTTAACATGTCTTGGTGTGATGATACTGCTTTAAATCCCATCGTCTCACGACTATCATGGGTATTTCTCGTGACAAAGAGAGATCAAGAAGAAATTAACATGAATCATGTAAGAAGGATCTTCACCAATTCCAGCATTATGGGCTAAATCCATATGAAAGTGAACATAAGTAAAATATTTAATTTCAAGAGCTAGAAGAGTTATTGGCCCATATATACACGGTTAAAAATTTCGTCTATATGTATACGATATTTTTATTCATATAAACCCATTACAATTATGTATGAAAGCTATCAAAATGGAAGTTATCAATGTAATAAGCCAAATTAATTCTTCTTATAAGAGGTTCATATGAAATCAGTATATGCGTTACTATTATAAAGTTTATAGATGCACAGTATAAAAGTCGTGCATAAAACCTTTTATTGATTTTATACCAAAATAAAGATACATATTTATCACAAATATTTATAAGGTACATAATAAAGAGTTTATGCATGAACCAATAAATATCAATTGTGATAATATGCATCGAATTTTATACTTACGTTTTTCATTCATGTGACGTAAAATTATAACAAAAAAACTATGCATTGTGAAAAAAACAGATATATTGATTCAGAAGGAGTATAGTCTTGACATATATTCACTATGTCTTCTTTACAGCATATACATTATTAGATCGTTTAGAAGTTACTAATGCAAAGACATCATGTTTCGAAAATTCATCAAACTCTCATAACTCTCATTTCATATCTTCATAGCATCCAAGCATTTTATTTGTAAAATTGAACACAAAAACATTATTTCGTCTCTAATTTTAATGATGTATTTAATTTGATGCAATATTCGCTTACTAAACAAATCAACATCATAATCAAAACGTAAAACTAGGGACGGTTTATAATGTATAAATAATTCAATATAAGAAACAAAAAAGTATTCATTTTCGGAAACATTAAGTTGCTGAAATATTTGAATATATTTATTTCTAAACAAATTATCCAGTTTTGATGATTTTCCAATTTTAAGAATTGCTGTTGATGCCGTTTCGCTAAATATTTTTACTCAAAATATTATAGTTTACCGTTAAATTATTACATCTTATTATACTTCTTATCTTATTATACTTCTTAATTAATAGAATTTTTTATACTTAATCAATATTCTTCAATCGCATTGTATTATAATGCAAATGTATTGCATTATAATGTATAAATGTATTATAATGCAAATGTATTTTACAGTCGCTAGTATGTTTCCTGTATTCATTTGAAAATAAACTTTTGTAAGAATATAAAAAAGAGCATCAAATTTTTATCATATTTTATATGAAACAGAGTAGTTTGAAAATAAGGTCTATAGCTTGAAGAACATTATATTCAATAGCAAGAGGTATTACGCTTGAATCAATGATTGCAAAATATTGCTCAATGTGCAATTTGCTGCTCCCGGCTGCAACGGCAAATGGTGTCAGCCTTTAGAGTCCCTTGTGTACTCTTCAATGGGCACTCCAGTCTGTGAGATATATTTGTTTTATATTGTTAGTTGTATGTTAATATGTAAATTAACGGTGAATCTGGTTAAATACTTACTTTTTTAAATTTGATAAGCTTATTTACAGCCTGCTCACCACTGAGTCTGCTTAATGTTACTCGTCCAGATGGCGAAGGTGGTAACAGCCGTATTAAATTTAATATGGTCCAAGTTGTAGGGTTCCACTCTATAAACGATGATACACAATAATTTCAAAATTAGTTATCAAAAGCGTTACCCAAATCATGATGGACTTTAGTTTGCAGAATCTGTTTTCCTGATTTCTTCACTATAGAAAAAAATTAGCTTCTTATACTTTTTCCATTCAGAAGTGAGAGACAATGTACTTTGAAAACGCAAGCCGAAGTCATATAATATCTATAAAAAAACGTAAAATGGCTTAAGCAAACCAAAAAACCTAAAGCAGTTACTAAGTCCGGACAAAAGAAGAAATAGTTGCTATCTCTGGAAATATTGAAAGAAACTGACTCAATTTCTTTTGCTCTCAATTCAGCAGTAACTGAAAGTTTGTACTTGGCGAGCTCGATTTCATGCGGAAGTGTCGCATTTTTTAGGTCGTTGAGGTGCCATTTCATAGTCTCCGAATTTTGAGCTATAATGTGGTCAGACGGAGAATCTTCTAATTCACAGCAAGTTTTGAACTCCGTTTCAAGTTTTTTTTCTTGACCCTATCATTTTTAAATTTCGTATCCAAATATCCAGTGTTCTCGTTATTAACCAATAAGTCCTTTAAATATATTTCTGTAATTGTTATATATAAAGAAAATATCAACCTCACGAGCTCATTTTCATTGCTAGACTTTAGTGTTGGGAAAATATTCACGCATGCTCGAGCTGCGGCTATCAATTGATATCGTGTGGGATTGAATCCAAACTGCTCTTCTACAAGCAAAGCTGTGTAAGCTATGACTTTTCTCCTACCGGAATCCGTTAAAGATTGTTTTTTTAAGTATTCATCATATAGATTTCTATCATCAGTTTTTCTCAGTATGTGGCACTTCAAAACGTTTTAAAGAAATTTAGACTAAGTAATTATTCTTGATTAATACAAATTTATACTTCTTCTGTTAATATAAGACTTTGTCCAACATCGGCATTTACTCTTCGCAGAGGAAATTCCTTGGGTGTATGACCAATATCCTCTCTTGGGATATCTTGTAATTTTTTTTCGATAGCTGTGAGATCCGTGTATTGCTTTAGTTTAACACGTAATAATGTGTGAGGATAATGCCCATAAAAATTAAGATATTCCATGAAAACCTCTTGATGCAGCTCAGCGCCAATTGCTGATTCAAACCCTTCAAACTCCTCAGTTTGAATATTGCATTGCTGCAGATCTGTTGGAATTAAAATATTATTTTACTGCAGAGTGAACCGAAAAAAAAACTCAAATTTGGCAAATAGGTTCATCGACAACAACTAAAAAGATATTCCGAAAGACTGTCACTATTTAAACGATTTACTTAGATGACAGATTATTTAGAGGCAACTAGCGCTCCTAAAATCTATCTGGTACATTTAAGGAAATAATCGATTACTTATGATCTTCTTCTAAAAGGCCTATTTTTATGAGTAGCTGGAAATATTCTTGAGCGAATCCTTGCTTATTAATCAATATATTCCACTATTATTAACTGGTATCTATAGTTTTATCTTTTTACAAACAAAAATTGATTTTTATCAAGCAAACTAATTATACTTTTTAATGGACCAGCAACATTCCACATAATAAGAAAATGCTATAAAAAAATCATACAAAAATAACAATAATATAGGCCAGTCATTTAATATTTTATCTGCCAAATAAATCCAAGTGAAGTTTTTTTTCAACAGAACTATGTTTATGAAAAACATAAAGTCGAAAGTCAATTACAAAGTCATGTGCGCAATAAGATATTAATGGTCAAAGCTTATGTGAAAATGTTTGTGCTTAACGAATTCAATCTGAATGAGAAAAATTCAATCAATAGTTAACGTGATATTGAAGAAAAACTGATTTCTGCGATCTTTAATAACTATTTTTGCATATACGATTTCGCAATGAACTTTCCAATATATGTTTGTCATCTTACAATAAACATAATTCCATTGAAGAATCTTCAGTTGGATTTATTTGACAGATAGGCTATTTTTTCTATCATAACTGACATAATATGTAATAAATTTATTTTTGATCGACCAGAAGCAAAGCCATCGAAGCCTACATTAGCTGAATCTCACAGGGAGCAATTAATAGAAAAAAATAAAACAATCTTGATTTGTTGACTTTATCGATCTCGATGCAGTCATTATTAATTTTTCCAATGCATACACTAACTAGTGTTCTATATTTTCATGCATATGTACATTTAAATAATTATATACTATATATACTCACCAGAATGCACGAAATCTGAATAACTTAATTCGAGATTATCATCATACATATTTTCTTCAAGCACACGCACAATTTCCACTTTGTTTCTCACTTCTACTGTCACTAAAAATCCCGGGTACATTTTAAGCACGCAGCTAACGATACAACATTTTATCTGAAATGCTTTCAGGAATCTATAGTTTCTGGTGAAATATATGCGTTATTGCGTCTTCGATTTTCAAGTGATTTTCATTTGCCCATTTCGTACTATTCTCATATGAGATTCGTACCATCTTGGTCATGAAAGAATTGGTAAACGAAAGAGTCATTTTCATACGAACTACGTATGAATACTATAAGGTAATTTATCAAAGGTATATTTTGTTGGCATAGGAACAATAAAATAACTTTATGCGCCATAGCATTATACATTTTTAGAATTAAAAGTACACAAATCATCTTATTTGCCTAATTTGTAAATGGGCAGGGTATAAATTTAATGCAACCTTTAGTATGCATATAGGTTATATCACAGCTGGTATACAAATTTACACCAAAATTTCTAACAGTGTACCTTCTTTATTATTGTGCATAAAAATTCAGCGTAAGCTCAAAATGACCAGACATTACTTTTTGAGTGCTTGAATAAAAAAATAAAAGACATTTTAGCAACTTATTCATCCTTGAATGTATTTTTTTTAGCACGTTCTTCTGGACCACAGCTTTTTGATTCAGAATTGCAGTGATCCATTCTTATTCTTCAAATGTTACCCAGTGAAGTTACTTCAAATCATGCTTCTTTTTCCTCATTCCTATTTATCCGCTTACCGATTTTTTATCTTGCACATATAAAAAGCAAAATATTTAATACCAACCTGTAAATTCCGTGTATCATAAAGTTGAAAATTAACTGGGTAATAACTGCGTGTTGCCATTCAAACTACTGTTTCTCACAATCTTGTTGCGTTGTTAATTAAGCGCATAAAAATCAATTTAATAATCAAAAATTGTATTAGATATGTTATTTTGATTTATAAAATATGATATTTGGAGATAATGTGATTTAAATATAGTTTGCATCTAGCTCTCAGCTGGACGATTTTGTGGGTCCAATTTTCGAGCACTATATCGAATATATCGGCCAGTATCCGTTAATAACACGTGTTATATTCATTTCCAATGCAATAATTAATTATGGTTTATCAAAATAAATAAATGATTTAAATTAACTGGACTTAATTAACTGGACTCTTTCGTGAGAGTATGTTGTCATCAAAATTTGCTCTCCATAAATCAATGTTTTTGTCTACTGTGGGACAAGCTGCAGCATCTTGTTGAAACCACAAGTTAGCTACATCAATATCTTGAATTTTTGGCAAAACATATCAATCAAACGCCAATAAACCAAATTTACGACGCAAACGACGATCAACTAGCTTCAATTCTTGCACAAGGTGTATTTTTCATACCGCGAGACCACTAACTCTTTGCAAAATGGGCCGGAGTGTTCCATATGAGAGATTCAAAGCTTGAAATTGGCGACGATTTGATTGACTGCGGTCTTCTTACACACTTTCATTAACAGCAGCAGTGGTCATATTAAGGAATCCAGCCCTAGATTTAGGGATATTTTAAAAACTTCAGGGGACTAGCAGGGGAAAAAATTCAGGGTTTTGTTAAGAGCATTCTGAAATTTGATAATGCATTTTTCCGGAAAAAATGTTTCATTAAATAATAATATCGCAACATGTCATGTTTATCTTTTTCTGATATAAGAAAATGCAAAATAGAAAATATCAATCTTCAATAATTCCAATAAGCAGCTATTGGTAATATTTTTTCGAAATTGATATTTCTACTCAAAGATATAGAAGAAGTGGATTGGAACTGTAGATTTCCGTGCGGCACCAGTTTATATTAGTATGCGACATTCTCTCACACAAACATATATAGCAAAGGTGATTTAAAATTTGTAATAAATATGGGGGCAGGCAATTGGCGCGCAAGTTTGAAACGTCATATATATGATGAATGAATTTGATATATAATAGGCCTGTTCGCGTATCTGAATCTATTATAATATATTTTAAAAAATTCGCAGCAAGTCGTTTTTGGCCAAATTTTGCCACATAAAGAAGCCAGGTGCAAAAATCTGTTGTGTGGACAACACTTCACTGCACACTTCATATCTAGGTTTTTAATATTTGTCTTACAGTCACAATTACAAGCGCTCTTATATGTATAATACCATCTCTAAGCTCACGTGGGTTAGACAGGACTAAATAATCAGGATAAAATTAGAATATACAATATGTATTTCATACATATTGATTACAATTAATTTAAATACCACAAATTTAAATTAAAATTCACATGAATGGTTTTGCTGTCTTTTCGTACAAAATTGTTACGAATAGCGCTAAACTTATCGAAATAGAATACGCAGTCACTTGCACAGATAGTTTGTATAATTTGGACAAGATGAGAGTTGTCAACAGCCGAAAAATGAAACAAGCAGGGTGGAGGTAGATTAAACGCGTTATACGTGGAGAGGCACATGTTCGTCGTGCGAATTGGAATGAAACTAATTGCTGATATGCTATTTTAAAATTCGTACTTCTTGCAATCTTGTGTATTTTATTCTTGTAAAATTCGTAATATTTGAGAAAAATAAGAAATAATCGGTTTCTTAAATTTTGTGTTTAAGTATCATAAGAGAGCGATTTGCAAGTGTTTTCTTAAAAACCGCTTCCTTAAAACCGGACTTGGGACTGGCGAATTAAAGCTTTAACTTGAAAACCCATCGTATTGCTCGAGGTCATAGAGACGCAAAGGTATACAAGTAGAGGCGCTATGATTGTAAGCGCTATCACTCTTCGTTCAAATTATATTTCACAATTATATTCTCGTAATCTGTTTTTATTTTCACCCACAAACATGTATTCATCTTAATTTGTAAAAAAAATATTCAAAAATATTTGTGACTCCCAACAACAAAACTAATTGATACGCCTTTGACGCTCCTAACTCATAAAAAATTAAGAAAACTCATGTTGTCAAACTAGGTTGTCAGTGATCGCGCGCGTAGTACGGTATCCGCAAAATAATACCAATTGCGGCGGTAATTTTTAATCTATGGATTTACTGTTGCATTAGTCCTATTCTTAGTTAAATTTTGAGTGCTGTGAATTCGTTCTTGAACCGAAAATCGCAAATCCGATGGTATGAGAGCCGATTGTAGTTACACAACTCTTTACCATGCAGTTCATTTCGCAGTTTTAGTTAGATTTTGACGATGCCGTTTTACTTCTTGCCGAATAAAGTAAGTAATCATGTTCTAACTTTATCATGAACCACTTTTAAGGCATAAGAATGTTGTGAATGGGCCGCAATTCGATTAGATCCATTCGGCAATCATTTGGAATCGAACTTTGTTTACATTGATTTGACAATATGAGTTTTGTCAGAGAGGAGAGGGGATAGCATTCGGGAAGAAGAACTAGTGCCATACATGTACGCTCATGTACGTGTATACCGCCCATCCATTTCTTCTATAACTTTGTTTCTATTTTACCGATTGAAGACAGAGGCCGCGATTGCCGTACCACAGCGTAAGAAGCTAGTTCCTAACCAGCGTACCAGCTCCGTATATGTATACGGACCAAAATTCCAGTAATCTAGCCAGAGATTGTATTGTTGATCAGCCTGGAAAGTTGGAAGAAATCGCATGGAACAAAAAAAGATGCAAGATACGATTCGACAGCTACATAGCCAGGCTAGATTTTTCGCTGCTCATATACGGCTCTCTCTCGCAAAAAATATCAACACATTCTTAGGTTGCTTTGACATATAATGCATTGCGTAAATGGAGGCGCAATTTCAAGGTCAAAGTGGTCTTTTGGGAAAATGGAAGGAGATGGCACGCTGGTAAGGAACTAACTTTTTTCTGTGGCCGTACCCTCTATCTCTATCTATTCAGCTGATTGACCGATTTGGTTTTTCGTAAGCACTATTGACAATGCGCTGTCGTCAAATCTATGATCCATGGTTTTTATTATTTTTGTCCCTTAAAATATTTTTTATATTTTTCTTTTAATTTTAGGCTATTAAAAATGATCTCGGAGAAAAAAGACCCTGCACAAAATTTTTACTTAGTATGTATGTAAACTGTATGTAGCAATAATTCTAGGCTTTACCAATGTAATAAACTTAAGTTCAAATTTGTGCCTAATTTTTTTACCTTGTTATTCTTGTAATCTTTTTTGGTTTTTTTTTTTTAAACTGAAATTATACTATTTTGGGAGTTTTCTATCTAGATCTGGCAGCACTGAGTTGGATGGTTATGAACAACATGATTTTGTTGAAGATCACGAAAACCTTTTAGTCTATTCTTGTTTAAATGTCAATAAATATTGCACACAATTGTGTTAAGTAAATGAAAATTTTCAACAGTGATATGCCCAAGAATCCCTATTATAAAGAAGTATCATAAAAAAGATCTCTATAAAAAAGTAACTCGTATTGGATCACACTGTAGTATAGCTTAGTATTTATGATTGTAGCCAGGATCAAGATTGCATTAAATTTGTCATCCTATGAGTATCCACTTTTATCGGCTCATGTGCTAAAGATTATTTCAATAGAACAAATAGAAAATCCTTTAATCAGAGAGTATGGCAATTCAATGTTATTGCGTGCTATTTATATCGATATTGGTCGAAACTATTTTCATATAATGAATGTATGTCTGTAAAAATATTTTATTTTTAGACTCTTAGTTCTAGTTGGTAAATAAGTACGAGTTCAAATATAAAATAAACTAATTTATTATCCTCCATAAAATAAGTTTTAATAATATATCTGTTATTTTCTATTTCTAGGATTCAATTCAACATTTTACTTAGTAAGGTGAGCTTATTCAGTATGCATTTCGTTTGTACAAATATGGGGTTGCATTTATTCTGGGTGAGAGTAAAATATTCCAATTTCTATGAAAAGATGCAAAAACGAGTTGTAACTCAAGAAAGGCGCCAGAAAAGCCGGATTTAAGAGCAAATGAATAGAAGAAATGAAGATTTTATCGTTGAAAGCTGAATGCAATATAATTTGAATTGATTTAGTTTAACATAGATTTTTAATCGTTAAATATTGAAACTCACATGGAATTCGATTCGTGCAGCTCGGAGCTGAGTCAGAACAAAAATGTTTGCATCTTTTAAGTGATATAATGACCTGTATGTTTATCGCAGGTGTTTGCAGACCCTAGCAAATATTTGATCATAGCTCCTAGTCGGTTCGGCTCAAAACCCAGTATGGTATCATGGTTGAACGTTCACGATTAGATTTGAACTAGGAATCACATCACGTAGCAGCTAATGCTTTTGCTATACACCACCAACCTTATTGCCATAAGTGACATTAAATCGACTATCAAATCAATAAGAAATCATCTACTGATCTTTCAAAGTATTACCACATAGATCAGTCTTCTTTGTTCAAAATTAGTAATTACCTAGTACCAAGTAAACCATAGCTTTGGAAAAATCATCGGGAAATTCCGAGCCAAGTTGAGCCCAGTTGTCATCAGCCATCGGAAAATTCCAAGTCAAATATGATGTTGACTAAACTGCTTAGGAAATTTCTCCGAAATTTTTCGTAGAATTCCGAAACAAAAGCAAGCAGGAAAATCACAGAATTTTCTATGACAATTCTGAAAAAATGTTCGTTTGATTTCTGTCTAATGAGGAAAAATGAAATCAAACGGATATTTTCCACTGAATTCTGCCAGATCTTTGATGTCTGTCAAATAGTAAATATTTTATTTCCTTATGAGCTTTCTGACAGTGAGAGGCTCTTGGAAATCATGTAGATATTATTTTTAATTCTAAATGTAGATATTATAATTAATTCTAAAGCAAAATTCCATCCGCGATCGTATCAACCGATTCATGCAGAAATCTGTTCGAAATTTCATTAGTTTCTGAGATTAAATAGAATTTATTTACGAGTTCTCACAGGATTTCTCATCTATAATTTGATGGGTAGTTAGAGCAGCGACTTTTTGCTCCGAGTTTGTCAGGTTTCAAGTTCTAATCCAACTATGCACACATACTAGTGTTTTTATTAAATGTGAAGTGGGTCATACAACTAATCACCTCGCATTCAAACACCTTAATTTTGGAATTTAGTTCTCCATCTTTGAAGAGTAAAAAACAGCTCCATTAAAGGCTTTTATAAATATTAAAAAATAAATGTAGATATTTATAAATATTAAATATTAATACGAATATCGAATATTTTGTGACGCAAATGGCTGAAAAACAGAAAGCAGTGAAAGGAAAAATACCCTTCGTCGAGTAAAACTACTAACTTAAGTTAAAATTTTATTAATATAACTTAGGAAAACCTTTCTCAGCTAAAAACAAATAAGTTCAATATTAAAGCTAAATTCAAACAATTTTATAATTTTTTGGAAGCTATTTTCCCCAAAAATAATCATCCTATCTTAATTTAACTTTCGATGATGATGCGTGTGTGTTTAATTTAAGCCTTTGAATTGATTTTTAGTGAAAAGAAGGTAGATCGAAGAACAAAACAACAATGAAATGAAATTGAAAATATTTTTCACTAGATTTTTACATTTGTTATTATATTTATATACTATATAACATATTATTCATATCTGTTTGTATCCGTTGATCAAATTGAACCTTCATCTACAATTTATTAGTGTTCTTGCGCTGAAAGAAAGAATGGATCATAAACAATAATCCAAACAGTTTTCTTGAACGAAAATTAGTTTTGACCTTTCCCAAATAGCAAAGTTTTTAAGGGATAATAAGAGTTGTTACGTGTATACCTACTTGCCTGAAACGTTAGACCTCTTCGAACAGGGACTCTCAAATCACGTTTTGAAAACTAACTTGACTAAAAACTTCTTTAATAAGTGAATTGTTGAAAAAACAGTCTCGCTAGCAATTCATATGTTTTAAATTGAATGACTTAACAGTTTACTCTTCTTTGAATTCGGGCTGCATAAGTACATGTACAAGCATATCTACTTTCACTTGAAAGGCTGAAAATTCACCAACTGTCCACGAGACAATTCCTTATTTAATTTTCAAGTTTTCGCAGCGCTTGTAGGAGCCAAGGATAACAATAGCGGCATACCATAGTAAGGCCTAACGTCACAGCTATTGTTAAAAAAAGGCAAATTCAAAAGGGACATTATTTTATTATGTATACCGTAAATTCTGTTTTTGGTCGACTGAAGCTCAAGTTGGATGCTGAACTGTGATACATGGCTGTCGCACTATACAAGTTATATGCTTGTCCGAGAACTGAGTTCAGTAAACGACGACGTCAGGCCATTAAAGCAGATTACCTAACCGACCAATCTACTTGTGAAGTGTTTACCTTGTATACATACACGTTCACATGCAGCCGAATATCTACGTGACTTCGTTCGACATGCAAAAGTATGGATACAGGTACATCAATGAATGGCTCCTAAGTCAGCTCAATCCATGCATGCCTTGACGAATAATCACATAAAAGCCAATCTACTTATGTACATACAAAGTGCTTTTTGTCGGAAGGAGACATATTAGCAAGAAAAAATTTAGGAACAAGTAAATTAATGGATAGCTAGAAAAAGGACTTTTCAAGACGAAAGTTAGTAGAATATGTGTGTGGTGCACTTTGATTTAAACGCTTGGATGAGTCTCATTTCAATTTTTTCTGGGCGCATGTACCAATTCATTACTCCCAAGTAATTCCATTTTAGCAGCGAAAACAAAAGCCGTTGGCAAACATGGTTCCTTGAACATTGGCTCCATCACCATTAAATACTTAGTTGGATATAAAATCGGTTTTAATTAAAAATTTAAGATATTCGCAATCACAAAATCCGTAAGATACTTAATTAAACCAATTTATTTATGTTGACATTAACCAAATCCTCGACGAAATATTCAATGGAACGAGTATCGCTTCGGGTCGTTTAATTTACAGCAACGTATTGAAACAATCTTGAAGTGTATGCTTAACCACCCTCACTTCCAAAGTTTTTAAGTTGTATTCAAGCGACATGGCAGCGCTGTGTCTCTTCCACAAGTGGATGATACTCATAACTTTTATATCGATGTCAGTATCGTATTAAGTTGTTTTGAGAGAAATTCAAGTGTTGACTTATTGTGTTATCGTAGAAGTCTGATTTAAATTTTAATCATACCACTGTTTTCATAATTTTTCGAGAAAGCGTGTTTAGATATTCTAAAGATAGAGCTAAAGATAAAACGGAAATATGAGGCTTTATTAGAATGTAATCGGAAGTCACTTTGTTTTCATGTAAGTTTTTCGTAGATTTTGAAGGAGATCAATAATAGGAGAGAAAATATTGTGATTTTTTGTTTAATTGCTCATTTTATTTTCGACTAAAAATAAATATGTGAATACTATTTTCAATCTAAAGACGAAATTTTGCTGATGTACTTGGTACAACCTTGTAGGCTATTTTGTTGTTTGCTATCGTAATTGTATGCAATTTGTACGAATTGTGTGTATAGTAAATATATTGAATTTTTACGTCATTTAGTAGTGCTAAAATAACTAAGTTATTATATTGCAGTCTAAATACTCACATATTTTAGCCTTAGCCGTTTTTCATTGCATGAATCATCGTGAAATCAAAAACGTGTTCTAATAGAAAAAGGTTTTTCATGAATCATCCTGAGAATCTCATTTTGTGATATCCGGGGATCAAATTTGTGACATGTGGCAAACATATCTAAATTTTGTGCTCCGTATAGTGCTTTGGGCAACATGATTCGTCAGCAAATAAATAAGTTGCTCCAGGTTGAAAGCTTGGACTTTCGATTTCAAAATAGGAAGAGTTTCTGTGGAGGTGTGATGACGTCAACGCTGATGTTGTCGCTATGTGCTACGGAAGTTAATTTCTTATCATGACCCAGCTCTCGATAAGAAAGTTCATTGTCCCACCGGATTGTTCTAAGATATTCGGTTTACGAGAAGGAGTATTCGTTCTACTTCATTTCCCAGCTAGGGAGATCGGTAAAGTTTAAATTGCTTTAATTTTTGCTATTGCTTTAATTTAGCCGTAAAGACGGCTCTACAGCACTAGAAGTCTTTTGCCTAGGCTCTCAATTAATTTTTTGGGCTCTATCGGTGAAGCTCTATGTAGGGGTGCAATCAGTGAAAATATCCAATTTGCATTGAAAGCCAGATCGAATTTAGAAATGTATTTTTATTTTAGAAAATAATTAATTGAGTTTACGCAGAATGACTGAAGAATACATGCTAATGTGTTACGAATGGATTGTATAATTTTTTCAAATTCGCGCTGTAGAAGAATAACAACATATATGTTGAGAAAGAAAGGCTATGGAGTTTTATCAATAAATCATAAAGCCTAATACTGTAAAATATCAAGTGCTCTTATTTTTCACTAACAAATATTGTTATACCCACCAACTTCTCTCAAAACATTTTCTTCTTCACTATCACTAATAGAAGCAACCTGAAAATACTATCACTAATAGAAGCACCCTGAAAATAGCTAGTGAAGTATCTTTCAATTGACTGGAATATTGATGACTTTATTGTAGGGGCGATAAAAATATTGCGAAAATATAAGCATGACTGTCACTAATGCTTCCCATTAGAAACAGAAAAACATAAACGATGGCCAAAATGTAAGTCGTTTTGATAACGTATGGAGTAACATAAAGTTTGCTAAAGTGGTCAATGGAAACATTCGTAGTGAATCAAAATAATCTTAATGGTATCGTGAGTATATTTGCAAATATAAACACTTGCAAATATAAAATACATATGGAAAACTATAGCTAAACAAGCTACTTTCAATCAATTTTTTTGAAATAATTCTTAAGCTACATAATCTTTGAAGTTTTCTTTCCGCTGAAGCTAATATTTTCAATCAAGAGTTCATTTTAAAACAAAGAATGTTTCGATAATTCAAAAACATTTGCAACTACAGTTCTTTTTTAAGAAATCAATGAATCTAAGCTCAGGGCAATCATTATTATATTTTTATTACAGAATTAAAAATTGGAAACATAAAACAACTAATTACCGAGTTTAAATCAGATTTTTCTGGTTAGCACTAGGTCATGCATTGACCTTCTTGTCATTATAGTGATGCCAGATAAGAAGATGCACGTCGCAGCCAGCATCATACTGGGATCGATTAAGTCGATTAAGGTCGTTTGCGTTGGAATTGAGATGTCTGTCGACCTAGCTAGTTTCATATAATTCCACAATAGCATTGCTACAAAAATATTATATCCTGTTGCAAGATGTTACCAAATACCTGCAACAGGTAAGCAACAAATACGCCAGACAGGCAGATTCTCACAGAATCGCAGCCATTAGGTCATAATTATTTCCATAAACGTGGAGTATGTGTAGCTTATCGGGAAGTTCAGTTACATTCGTGTTCAATTGTAGTCGTCACTCTGTCAATTTTAACTTATGAAATAAAAGTGTTTGTAAAATTCAAAGAAGTATTTTTTTAACAAGTATTGAAAGAACAATACGAAACTAGCTAGGGGTTTACGGCCTCATGTCTGGCTAATGGATTCTTGCTTTCATTTATACCAGTTTCGTTATGATCAGCAATTCACTAGATTCTAACTCTTACGTTTTTGCCTAGCCTGTTCAGAACCTGCACAATAAATGTAAAATAAAGTATACAGCCGAAAATGCACTTCGATATCTGTGGTATCTTTGATGTTCACTAGTTCTGCGGCTTATTATGCCGGAAAGATATTCGCCAGTAATATACTACAGTGATAAAGAAGTCTTAATGGTTCTTTTATATCACGGTCTGCAGATTATTGTGCAGAACGTACTCCTGCAGCTGTTTGGATTTGTAGGTATGGATGCTCAGGACTGCTGTGCCTTTTAACTAATTCTATTCTTGCCTATCTTTTACCTATCTTTTTTTAGATTTTTGTAATCAAAGCAGCTTTCTGTTAAATAAACGATATTGAATAGTAGTGTCCTGATTCTTTGCACGTTACAAAAGCTTATGCAGCCATGACTCCAACAAAGGTATCGAGCCAAGAAAGATGATACAGAGAGCCGCCAATTTGTGGTTTTATCAATTGGCCAGAAGCAAGGATCGGAAGTGCCATCGCCATGTAGATTCAGAGAGTTAGACTAGGATTGTATCTTCTTGCCGGCGTTTATCGTTATAATTTTTATAATCTTTACTTTTTTCTCTAGACTCGATGCGTTTCAGCAGATTTCCATCATGTGTACGCGTTTTTGGGTCTTGATAAACTTTGAAATCCTAGTCCCCTTTTAATGTAGAGATTTTAAATTGTTTCGAACACTTCCTTTGAGCATAAATAAGATGGTATTGGTCGTCCAGCTCCAGGCTGCTAGTACATGAGTAAGTACCAAGCTATCTTTATAAATTGATATCAGCAAGGATATGGCAAGGACTTCTGTCATATGGAGCACGGCAGCCAAAACTCTATTCAGACCTGGGGACTAGAAGGTTTTGAAAATGTCGATGGTCCATGGTTCACCGAATAAACGAAACCATGGCCATATTAGCTTCTTTTTCGAAAGTTTTAGAAAAAAAGTAGTAAAAAAACATCAAAATTTTAGTTGAAACTGACAGGGGAAGTAAAACTTCCTTTACTTCTTTACATAGATAAACATAGTTTCGTAGCTAACAGATCCATTAGCTGTATGTCCTTGATTAGCTGCAGCACATAGTTTTCCGTTCAATTTTCCCCAAATTTTAGTCAGCCAAATGCAAGTTTTTTGCAAAAAGATTTTCGATATTGTAAATGAAACAACAATACATTACCATGTTACTATTTTATATCAGTTTGAAACAAGTTTATTTGGTCTATTGATCTGTTTTCATCTGCTAAAACACACTACGGTCCATACGATTGTGGATCAGGTCCAGGGAGGATGTTCGTTAGAGGCCACGATGATGGCAGTACAGCCGTATTTGCCACCATCTACTTGGAAATCCTTCAGGTATGGTGGCCGTGACGTGAAGCATCTGTGGCAGACTTTTGGTTGTGATTTCATTAGCTCATCCTCTACTAGGAGATGCTACCGTTAAATTCTTATAAAGCAACCTATAATGAAAATAATTAACAAGTGTTTTAATTTCCAGAGTTTTCGAACTCATGCGCGTGAATTCCTTCCATCCTTAGAATCCCGGTGCAGTCATCTGATCAAAATGGTAGGTACTCGACCTTCTAGCGGTTCTTGTGCGCTGGTATTTTTTCAAATAATACCGTCGACTCATGGTTAATTTTTACTAATGTTCGAAGAACATTAGTATGAAAATCGATTCGGCCAAAAATTCATATTTCCATATATACAGTCTGTCAAGAATGAGTTTACACAAAGGAAAAAAATTCAAACTTTTATCTTTCTAATTTTAAAATACTACTTTTTATTTATGTAAATGAATTTTTTTCTTCATAATTATAGTTATTTACATTATTTCCAACCGATATAAATAAAAAAAAGTATAACTTCAATGCAAAAAAAGAACGAAAAGAACAACGAAAACAATTATTACAATTCTTGAAGTGTCAAGAAACTGTTTACAAAACTGTTTTTGTTTTGCATTACTGCAACGATGCGGTAAATTTACCATAATCTTTGGTCTGCATTGTTAAGTTCTATGAATTTGATCATTAGTTGGTGATTGATTTTTGGCTAGTACGCATAATTAAGTGAGATATTGTGTTTTAAAATGCCAGGGAAAATATTATCCTTTGAGTTGGTTCAGATGATGTACTGTAATCACCAATTAGGTAAAAGTGCACAGGAATTGTCGGAAATTTTCTGTGTAGCACGGAAGACAGTCTATAATGTTATAAATCTTGCTGAAAATGAGGATAGATTGGAGCCAAAGTATGGAGGTGGCTCAAAACCAAAAATATCTAAACGTATAGAGCGCCTTATGATAGAGAAACTTGGTAAAAAGCCCTGGATTTCGACCAGAACACTTGCTAAGGAACTTAAGGAAGACTCTGATGCCACTGTTTTCCATGAAACAGCACGACACGTCATCCTACGAAATAAGTTCTCATCAAAAGCTGCACGAAAGAAACCACTGCTTTCTGCACTAAACAGCGAAAAGCGTTTTTCCTTCGCTATGATGCACCTTTCTCAACCCATTGACTTTTGGGACGACGTCATATTCTGCGATGAGACAAAAATGATGTTGTACTACAATGATGGGCCGACTAGAGTGTGGCGCAAGCCTTTAAAATCGTTGGAAAATCGAAATATCATTCCGACTGTAAAATTTGGTAGGTTATCCGTTATGATTTGGGGGTGTTTCTCAAGCAGAGGAGTAAGAGACTTGGCATTCATTGAGTCAACAATGGACGCCCAACAATATTTGCATATCCTTAAAACATATTTGACAAGCAGTGCGCAGAAATTCGGGTTTTTGCATAACAACAAACCAAATTTTAAGTTTTACCAGGACAACGATCCCAAACATAAGGCGCACATGGTGCGAATGTGGCTTTTATACAGCAAGTTATGGATACGCCAGCACAGAACCCTGACTTAAATTCCATCGAGAATTTATGGGCCTACTTAAAGAAACAAGTCGCTAAAAGGCAACCCAAAAACCGAACTGCCTTGAAAACTGCGATTCTCGAAGAATGGCAAAAAATACCAAACACGTATGACCTGCAAAAGTTAATTCATTCAATGAAAAATCGGTTGCAATGCGTAATTGATGCCAAAGGTGGCCACACCAAACATTAAATATACCAAATATTAAATATCCTGTAAAATATGTAAATATTAAAAACAATAATAATTAGTGTAAAGAGTTTCTTGACACTTCAAGAATTGTAATAATTGCTTTCGTTGTCCTTTTCGTTCTTTTTTTGCATTGAAGTTGCACTTTTTTTTGTACATATCGGTTGGAAATAATATAAATAACTATAATTAAGAAAAAAAAAATTCATTTACATAAATAAAAAGTAGTATTTTATAATTAGAAAGATCAAAAATTGAATTTTTTGCCTTTGTGTAAACTCATTCTTGACAGACTGTATGTGTATATATATATATGTATATATATATATATATATATATATATATATATATATATATATATATATATATATATATATATACATATATATCATCAAAAAAATTCAGTGACCTATTTCTCGGAAACGCGCCATCTGATTGAGCTGAAACTTTCAGAATACATTTGTGCATGTGCAGAATAGGTCTAGGTTTCACTAAATGTCAATTATCTTTAACCCTTTGGCGCCGGCGGCCATTTTAGTGATATTTTTAATATACCTATTATTCCGTACTCAAATAATTTTTGCAAAAATAAAGTTGACGAAATAAATTTCGAACGTGTTTTAAATATGAATCGGATAGTGTTTTGGAATTTTTTCACCCCATGTGTGCGCTAGATGCCTAAAAAGAGAACGAGAAAATTTAAAAATTTTTGAATTCCGATAACTTTTGACAGAGCTATTCAATCATTATGAAACTTTCAGAACATATTGATATTATTTAGTTGTAAATTTGTGTGGCTGGCAACCCTGTAGCTAGAGCAGGCGCTGAAAGTGAAAACCTTCAAGTCATCGACTCTCCGGAAAAAATTTCGTTTCTTAAAAAAGAGCCACTCATACATAAATTTTATGCTTTGTCTATACAGCCAAAGTAAAAAATTTGAAATTTTATAACGGGCACGCTTATTAACCCTTTCCCAATTTACCTATATTTTTAGCATCAAAAACTTCTGTTCACGTAAACTCACGATCCGATAATCAGAATTATGTAATTGAAATTTACAGAATGTATTAGTCTTAAGTAGAACCAGGTCTGATAGAAGTGATTTTGAAATGCGGGCAATTTCGTGCCAGTGGTGCCATTTTGAAAAATCACTAAGAAAAATAACTGCTTTTCGCCCTATTCAGTCATTTGATTTTAACGAAATTCACACAGTCGCTGAACATTACTTTAAACCACTTTTAGTAGAAATTTGGTTGGGTCTGCCAGCTATGGTAATTTTGGTGTCTTAAATTTGAAAAATTCCTGAGGAAAATAAAGCTCTTTTCCCTATAGCTTCCAGTACAGTTTTTGAATCATAACGAAATTCAAATGGCAAATAAAACTTATCGTAGGCAATATTCAGTAGAAATTTTATTTCAAAATAATGATAGGGTTGCCAGCTATGGTCTTTTTTGTATTTTTTGGCATACCTTTAGTAAGCGATTTTATCATAGAACTTTCAAATCGTAGTGATCTTGTAGTGAAAAGAAATACCAAATATTAAGATCTAGAAAATTTAAAAACTTTTGCGAATGGTTGCCTTAAATTTCTTGGCATCTCTATAACTTCCAATGCAGTCATTGGGTCAATACGAAATTCGCACAGCAGGTTGACTTTAACGTAAGGCAGATGCGACATATTTTTTGCTACGGTGCTAGCAAAGGGCTGCCAGCACTAGGCCTTTTTGTTATTTTTGTTCCAATAAATGCTTGCATTAATTATTTTCATCGCAAACATTTGCAATGAAAATAAGTAAACAATGTTTAAATTTTCTGAGATCTGCACATTTTTCGGATGACAACCCCAAACACCTTTCTACCGCAGTAACTTTCGATGGTCACCGAAATTAAAATAAGCTTTATTCTATTATTACTTAGGCTGTATTAGTTTTAAGTAGGAAAAGTAAGTAGTGGTAGAATACACACTCAAAATCCGTACAAATCCCTTACTGTTCTTCGAACATTTGTGTTTCTAGCGGTTCTGATACGCTAGGGTTTTTTGAATGTAAACTCAGAGAAAGTAATTTTTCGGCGACTCAGACCCTAATATTATGATGATTCCAGAGACTGTTGCTAGGAAAAAATCGACTTTCTATGATAAATGTGCTGCCCCTTTTGTCATAATGTTGTTACTCTGCAATCAAATTAGCTTGTATAATTACAATATGAGTAGACAGATTATAGATTGCACTGAGCGAAATAAATACATTATTTCTTATCAAATATCTATCTTATATTTTTAGTGCCATTATATTAGTTGCAAATCAAATTTTTAATTGCCAGCTTTATAACAGTTAAGTGGACCATATTCGACACAATCTGAAACAATACAGACTACATTTCGCACTCAGACTTATTTCACAGCGACAGGTCCTGGCCAGAAGCAATAACCATGCCAGAGAAGATATATTGCCAATATACAAGCGTTAGCTTCGAAACACAAAAGCGGTTATTTTTTTCTGATTTAATAACGTGCATTCCCATTTTCACTTTGGTCTACACTAGAACGAATAAACCACCACGGCGTGCAAGAGTTCTGCCCCGTGGCATTATAAATTATCTCGGCACCGGGTCGTTGTTGCACTATTTAGAAACAAGCCAGATGAAGAGCAGACAGGACACGAACTAGCACAAACATGAGGCAAACTAACATCGCACCGAATATCTACCGCTCTCTGTACTTCTTCTCTACGACATAGTAAAATCTACAGGGCGAATCATTTTCTATGATAGCATTTTCAGAAATTTTCTAAATTTTCCAGCGAAAAAACAGTAAACAGCGAATAACAAGTATGCGTTATTTGGTGGTTGGGAGGAACATTTTTTCGCCGAAAGGACACTGATCAAAAAAGTTTATGGCCGGTCATAAAGATGATTGCTGCAGTCAAACAATGTACCGGTGGCATGCATGAATATGAAAAGTTAGGGGGGATAGAAAATTAATGGTGGGGAGAAGGTTTGCTTGAATTATTTAATTTTTTTCAGTGAATTTAATTTTTGCTTTGTCGTCTGGATGCTTTGTACCATATACTGTCAAATATTGCACCTATTAATTTTGTGTAGTTTGCACAAAAAAATTTTTAATTTACTTTCATGAGTTATAGTCTCTAGACTGGGATAAAATTGCTATTGCGTTGAACTGTTGTCACTGCGTCTTCTTCCTGATGTAACAAATTCATCGAAAACTTCTTATTGCGCATCCTTTTGTTCGCTTTTATTCAAGATTTGAAAATGACATAGCTTCCAGTTAAATCCACCCAGTAGATTTATTTTGTTTCGAGTGTGTGGACTCGTTTTTAGACCCATTAGTTTATTTGAACTCATATGCAAACGAGCAGATTTATATGAGTAGTCCCGTTTTTTAAGCATCGAATTGAGCTTGTATCTGAAATGCTTGTACGCTCTTTGTTACATCAGTTTATAATCGCTCACGTTATCGACTGGGAGCATATCCTCGGAGGAAATTTCTATTCTCACGAAAATGAATTAGATTCTACATTCTATTTAAGGTAAAGTCATGCAAAAATACCAAATGAAAGTTGCTCTTCCGTACTTGAAAAGTAAACATTTTCTAGAATGCCATAAGTCTCTTAACATCCATGTGGTGCATATATGAATTTTTCCATGCGAAGCTGCGAGAAGATGGTAAGATTGCAAATATCCTAAATAAAAACATATAATTATGAACAAAACGGACCTATGAGTAGCCTCTCCTACATTGTTTAATTTGTACCTAAAACAGATTACATCCATGAAATCAGGTTTATAATTTCACTGTGCATTTATTCTTATCTTTCCTAATGGTAAAATTCCTTTCACAACATCTAAACAAATATGTATATGACATGTCCGGCAGGAACAAGTACAGGCATTGGAGGCTAGTCATGACGACAGATGCTTTGAAAAGACCACGGACATGTACAAGCATGGATTCATACACAGGGATTAAACCCACTATTCGACTCTAAAACAACTTTTTCGGTCATTTTGTGGACGACTAAGGCCTATAGATTGCATAAGCTGTTCTGTTTCGCTCATGGTTTTATGCAAAAACGTATGGAATTTAATTTCAGGATTAAGCTCAGTTCATACGAGAGCAATTTGTGCAAAAATATATTTCTGTTGGTTTTACAGGAGAAAGCAATGTGAGTCTTCAAAATAATATGCGAGGAATATATATATGAATATTATCAATATCCCGTTTATCTCAAGTTTATTGTCCACTTTAGTAGAGCGGGTTAGATTCGAGGACATAGTTGCGGTGTGTTTTAATATTCGGCGAATTTCCATGCTCAGACTGTAAGGAATTCAACAAATACCCGGCTGGAACCGTTCAAGTTTAGTTATGCTTCGTTTGGAATGCATGTCTGTGTATATTCCTGCACCGTTATTGTACTTATTGAATAGCACGCCAGCAACGGGTTTACCGAATCGCTGGTCGCCATATTTGAAATAGTAGGCATTCAATATAATTGCATTTTAATGCAATGGGATTGCAGTTTGTTCGCCATTGTATTGAAATCGTTATGAATCGAAATTAGTGTGCAAACTAAAACTGTAGCATTCGCTAAAATACCAGGAAAACCATTTCGTTTCGAGCAATCGACAGTGCCATTAGAGGTGTGTGCGAAACATGCCATGAATATTATATTTCAAATCCAATGGCGTCAACTATCCTTGTCGATTTGCATTGTACGTTTATCACTGAACTAAACGGAATGACATACAAATATGAGTATAATTGTGTACTCATCGATTTGAATTCGATACTAATTTGCATCGTTTCCATAACTGGTTTGTGCTACTGCATTATCAATACTGCATAAATCAATAATTACATGATACATTTTCGTAAAGTGATATCAGTACAAAACTAAAATTATATTCGTGGAAACGAACTCCAATATCTCATAAATTAGTATGCATCACAAAAGTTTCGAAAGAATAGAATGGGGCACATGTGAAATATTGTAAAATACTATTGTAGTATCAAATGAACAAAAAAAAGTCTGGAACTCGAAGTCTCCCAATTTATTTGATTTTTGAGATTCTTAGAATTCATGGCAATTTTTTCAATAAAATTTTTACGACTTAGATTGTAAGTGTTCAACAGAATGCACTCGCCCCTTCCAGGTCCGAAAAATGCTCAAACTAAGACTATGGGGTGGGTAGTGAACGTATAAAGATTGAACTGAAAGGTGAGAAGTTGTTGCGGAAAACGGAAGTTGAGCATATTTCAAATTCAATAGATAGCTTAGCCTCAAATATATGGATTGTTGTACGAGGAATGCGACCTCAAAACTAAATGTGCGCGGTCGAAATACACGGCTAAGCGGAACGGTACGCCCTACTCTTTAGTATCAGACTCTCAAAATCTGACAAAACTGGCATAATCAGTAGTCAGTGAAGGATCACTATTACGCATAGCCTAGTTTTTTTGGAATTTTCTCTTTAGTCATTGACTGTCAGTGTGGGTACGTCATCAGTGTCGTTCGTGTTGTAGTTCATTTTGATGGGAGTCGATTAGCAAACTTCACATTAGTGGCGTTAAATTCCCTTTTGTAGACATTTGTTTTTCAGCTCTGCTCGTCAGTAGTAGTCTGTGAAAGCTTTCGAGAGCGAAAATCTCTCAATCTCATCACCATTATCTTTCGAAGCCTCACATAGTTTACTCAACGGTGCGCAGTCAAAGGACCCTTTAATACTATCATCGCCTGGTATTTCAGCATAAATGTTATTATTCTCGTCGACCAAAAGTTCCTTGGGTCTGAATAATTATATCTTCCAGGCTTTGATCAAGACAAAATTTTAACCTTTCGCCAATGCCCCAAGTCTACGCTGGTTCAAAAAATTGGCTTTAGGTCAGCGTCGATGTGATCAATTCCCTCCCTAAACATAGCCGGATAGAAACTATCCAGGCCCACCGAGTTGAAATTTTCAAACGACATGTTTGTATCCCTTACCTGATCGCTACCAACTCCACATCTAGCTGTGTACTAAAGACGGGGAAAAACCACTCAATTTAATGTGTCGGCACAGTTTGACTCATTCATTCGGATGAGTCAATCAGTTTGAGTCAATCAATTGTGTCAATTAGTTCTTGATTGAAGCGTGAAGCATGATGAACAAGAATACATTTCAGGGTTTCATTTAAATAAAAGTTTAAAAAGGTTTAATTTAAATAAATTAGATTGACATGTAAATAAATATAGCCATATTGTACAAAATGAATTTAGCTGAAAAACATATACTCAAACGACTTTCGTTTTCTTCTGCGAATAAATTAAATTTTAGAAATATTTTGAAAATAAATAATACATTTTCTGTGAACTTATTCATTGAACAAATAGCCACCCTCGAATCAATCCTTTCATAGAAAACAAAAGTGCAAACGTCCTCAGTGCTTTTAACATTATCATAAAGAAACGAGCCCAAGCTCTTCTCTTTTTATAATATTCTTTCAGTCGTTTCTGCAGCAGTGACATCTTGTTGAGTCATGACGACACCTACTCTTTCGTCAAAGTTCTTCCGAAGAAGTGATAGTTCATTTTGATTAAAGGAGGCTAATGGCAGGTTTATTTCGCTAGCAGCATCACACAAATTGGTCACCGGATAAACAAACATCTGCGTATTAATGAACGGCGCGTAAAGGCAAATCATAGCCTTTGCATGAACTTATTTGCCAACATGACTTGTAAATTTCATAGTAATCTGTTGAGAAGTTATCATAGCTTTAAAAAAAAAATGCTTTATCTAAGGCTCTTCACCCCCACGTAGTGTTAAACATTTCCAAATCATCTTCGTAGCCAAGCAAAAAAACATTAATGGTTTTCATTTGGCATATTGAATATTCGAGGGTGATATTTCATAGAAATAAAATTCTTGCCTTCACCAAAGAGCTATAAATATCCTTTATAAAATATTAAATAAACAGCACCTAATATGCATTAAACATACCTGGAAATTCGGCTTGATCGGACCACGCACTCTTAATATAATTAAAATTAGAATCAGAAAAAAAGAATTTTCGAAAGTCCACACTCTAAATCTTATAAAACACACTGAGAGGGAACAATGTGCGCAAAAGTTTGCTGGTGAGCACTGACTGACTCGGTCCTGTGCACACAAAAAAGTTTCGATCAAAGACAACAAGTTCATAATCACATCAACTGATAGCCTCACTCATTTGTTAGTTATCTTTACTGTTTCCACACTAAGTCTCAAACGGACACAGCGCACAACACATGATCCCAAGAACTTGTGAGGCGACTTGCTCAAAATACAGTGAGTCGACACGTTCGAGTGATTGCTTCAGTCATGAGTAACACATGAGTGAAGCAATCATTTCATTCAAGATAGAGTGTATCGACACACGTGTTGGGTGTTTTTGATGGGCTCTCTACTGTGCACCAGCATTTCCCAGAGACGCCAATAGCAGAAGATTTGTTAAGAAGCTTTTAGCATTCCAGTCATCGAATTGTGCTCGAACTGGCTGTGACGTAAGATCTGTAAAAACTAATTTTTGTACTCAACAAACTCGCCATCTGAGGGAATTAGAGTTCGATTTTGCCAATAATTCCTTTTTCACGACCTTGCGCAGCCTCGAAATCTCTATCTCAAGTTCTAGTCACACGTAGAAAGATTTGAATGCTCTCCTCTCCGGGGTCTCCAACAAACTTTTATAAGTTCAATCGATTTTTGCATTGCCCTTAAAAGCTTAGTTGACGAATTAGGTAAAGTTTTGGCATGCTGCAAGTCGATCTGAACAAATATTATGCCTTCAAGTATCGGAATACACTGGATGTCTGAGGTAGTCAACAGGGAGCTCCGCGGTGTAACCGGGCCCACTCTGCTATTTGGTGATATCCGTGAATATCGATTCTTACCAAGAAGCCTCTAGTTTCGTGAGAAACCACTGAAGTTTTTACTCCGATGATTGCCCTTTCCAACTTTTCTGAGGGCTTTCGCACTTTCTTTTGTTGCCTGCGATTGAAAGCCTCCGCAGATTTCCACAGTCAAGAACACACAGCTCTCCTATCTTCTGTACTTCCTGTGTGTGTCTTGCTAGCACTAGCCGGCGCTCCCTTCTTCTGTATAACTATTTTCTTATTTAATAGGAGGCATCTATTATCTTCTTCATTTTCGTTGCTATAATTGCTTTTCCGCAGCCTGTAACCACAAGAGTTACTATCACGAATTTGGAATGGAATCTTTTACGATGATTGCGATTTTCTAGTGCAACCAGGGTCCTCCTTGGCAGGCTGTAGTAGGCGACCCTGGATAGTTTCAAGTAAGTTCTACTTGTTCTGCCGATACGAAACCTATATTTTTTTTCATTTTAGATTAACTTTTAGTATTTCTACCAAAAATAATTTATTTACTTTTCATTCGTTTCCTGTATTTACTGTTTCATAGGCGAAAAACTGACGAAAAGTGCACATTTTCTATTTATAAGTACATTGCGTTAATTTTGACGTGCCCTGCATTCATATTTTGTTTCCACAATCATACACACGTCCACAAAACTGACACACTGTTCACCCTCCACAAACTTTATTCATTTACATTCAAAGTCACATAATTTTAACTTTCACATAAATTAAAATTAACTACAACCGAGATGACTGACAACGATATAACTTTTAATTTTGTGAAGTGAATATTTAAATTCGCCCATCTTGTGTTAGCCCAGAAAACATTGCATGCGAAATGCTTAAAATGTACTGGGAACACAACCGGTTTCGAGTAAAAAAAAAAAACAAGTCGACACAAAAAACTTTTTTACTGGCGTCGCTATAAAAACACCCGAAAATTGTGTCAAAAGTTTTTAAATAAATACCAAGTCCCAGACTTTGCGATTATTAAAACTGTGCCGTTACGGTGGTTTGCGGGTGAATCGGTGGATAGAAAGGGGTTGTAAATAAGATTATAGCATTTACATGCATACGGATAAGTCAAGAGAAGTGAAGTGGTCGTGATTTATTTCACAAGAATTACGAGTCTGAATGTCCTACTGAAGAAAAACGAATTAAAGGATTGCAAGTACTTGAAATTTTCTAATTTATATGCGATCATAAGTTTGACGAACGAAATAGATTTTGATAAGCATAAGTGTGGAAAAATGTATTGCGTATCATACGGTGGGTACAATATATATGAATTTATTACTCGACACATGCCGTTTTCAAGGTCAAATTGAAATCAGATTTTTGTTCGAAAAATTTAGCAAATTCTGTCGGTTGCATATGAGCTGTCAGATTTTTTTTAGATTAACAAAGAAAATTAGTATACGAAACACTACCACAAATTCATAAATCGAAGCTCCCAAAATAAATAGGCTCACTTGTATTGTTACACCTGTTATTAATTTGTTAAGTTTTGTTTTTTTAAATTGTAACTTCAATTTTTATTTCAATTTCAATTTCATTTATATGTAATTGCATACCTTGTTTGGTGAAATAAATAAATAAATAAATAAATATAAATTTCGATGCATTTGCAGGATTACTATGAAATTCACGAGATACGTTGAGCTTTCCTTGAAACAATTTTGACGTTCTTGCAAAGGGCTGAAAGCATTGATAATCTTCGTCATTTTTATACTATTGCATACCATTGTCAAAAAATAAACAAATAGGGTAATTGCACTAGTCTCCGGATAGTGCTAGTGTCCGGACACTCTGACTCAAATGTTCACTTCTTAGGAAATATGGCTCACATTCTGACGTTTTTTCTTCTTTGACTAATTCTTATGCCGCGTTTACACACATGGCAAATGTTGGCAAGCCGAGTGTGTAAATGGTCACCTTGTTTATTCTCTACATATGAAGACATGGAGAGAACTAATTTCACAAGTTCCTCGACGAAACGTTCGCCATATGCCTGTTTTACACATATGGCAAACGTTTCGTCGAGGAACTTGTGAAATCACTTCCCTCCATATCTTCGCATGCAAAAAAAACAGCCGAAAGTGAACAAGGGGACCATTTGCACACTCGGCTCGCCAACATTTGCCATGTGTGTAAACGCGGCAATATGTGTAAACCAGGCATTATGTGTCTTTGAATTTTAGAGAACCATAAGGTTGAACAAATAAACAATCAGCAGCCAGTCTACAAGGCACTAACCATTTAAAGTCTGCATGTTCATTGTCAAAATCGTTTCTCACGTAATTTGTTGCTAGTGGTAGGTGAAATTTATAAACGTAAGAATTTGAATTGAAAAATATTTTATTTTAAATTAACGGTACATTCTTAGCCTAACTTAAAGTTTAATTAACAAGAAAACTTACAATCTAGCGGCTATACTGTTTTAGCCTGCTGGCTCTGGTTGTTTTTTTTTTGTTTTTATTTTTTTTCGGCACAAATTTTATATTCTTACACTCTAATTGTATCACCCAGCCTGAACAGCAGCTGGGATTGCCCTAGCAATGATTTTCTTAAAAACTACCTTACGCTAAAATACGATCTAACTTATACCTAATTATAACTAACTTAGCCTAATTAGACCTAAATCTTAACTTAGGTCTTAAATCGAGCCCCTTCTGTTCGTCGGGTGGCCTGTGTAGGTGAGCAGCGCATCCGTAAGCCGCCGCTGCACTGCTATCTTCGCGGGGCGCATAAATGCTTCATCAGAACCACCTGTACGCCCTAGTGACCGAATCAGTCCGTTCTCATGTCCGTCTGTTTATCTGTAGAATCGTGTCGTCAATTCCACAACACGGTCCCTAAGTGGCTTCAATCCTGACTCCTGATATAGGAGAAGGTTCTTTGGCCACTTTTTAGTTACCGGGTTGTAGAACCTGCCAGTGCATAAGCGGAGGATTCTTCTTTCGAACATCTCCGCTTCGGCCATGACAGTCTTTGAGCAGGTAATCCAGGATTGGGATGCATAAGTCAGGATGGGTCGGATGAGGGTTTGATAGCAAATGGATTTAGCTTTGGTGGTCATGCCCATCTTTTTGGCGAAAAGAGGTCGGATGCGTTGAAATGCGGATTTGGCAGCTTTGATTTTTCGCCGCACAAAGGGACTAAACTTTAAAAATCAGGGCTGTGGAGTCGGAGTCGTGGCTCTGTACATTTAAAGTGGAGTCGGAGTCGCGTTCGACTCCGACTCCGCTTTAAATATACAGGGGCACGACTCCGACTCCACAGCCCTGTTAAAAATTCCTGGAAATCGATTCCGAGGTACTTTAGAGATGAACTAGGAGTAATCTTAGATGTTCCGAACGAGACAGCGAGTTTTTTGGCCTTGTTGCGGATAGTTTGAGATCCCCGATACTTGGACGGATTGCGAAATACACATAGCTGAGTCTTACTGCTGTTTGGTTTGATGCCCCATTCGTCAAAGTAAAGGCTTAGTTCTACCAAGTAGTACTCCAGGCTCTTCGCTGCTTTGAGCGGGTCTTGGCTCGACGCGAATAAGAGCGTGTCATCGGCATATTGGAGGATTTGAACTTGGGGTTGGCCCACTGGAATAGGTAGGTCAGCGGTGAATATGGTATAAAGAACTGGTCCAGTGACAGAACCTTGTGGCACTCCTGATGTCACAGGCTCTACGAGAGAATCTGCTCCATTAACACTGACATAGTATTGTCTGTTGGTAAGAAAGCTTGCGGTGAGTCTTATTACCTCTTTTGGGAATCCAAACTTGATCAACTTAAATAGAAGGCCTTCGTGCCAAACGGAATCGAAAGCCTTCTCGATATCTAAGGCACACACTACTGTCGGAATGTTTCGCTCATTCAAGTGAGACACAATTTGATCATGCAAGTACGAGATGGCGTGCTGAGTGCCGTGCCTGCGCCTAAAGCCAAGCTGGTGGTAAGCTATTACCTGTGTGAGCTCACAGTGGTTTTTAATTATTTCCATCCACATTCTCTCAAAAAGCTTCCCCAAATTAGGAAGCAAGGAAATTGGACGGAAATTGCTGGCCTCTTTAGTTTTGCCCTTCTTATGAATGGGAACAATCTTTGCTACTTTCCATGTTGTAAACGTAAGTTATTCCCCTTCTGTAGTTAAATTTCTGGAATTCTTTGTTCCGCATGTATCAAGACAATTGTGCGTAAAGTTTTCTACCTTCGAAAGCATATTTTTAGTGTCCGAAGACTAGAACCGTTTTTGAACAGTTTTTCAGTATGCGGACAAGAGCGTCCGAATACTTAAAAACCAGTCAAATATGCTATTGCACATATTGATTACTTGATAAGATTAACTTATAAATTCTAAACGAAAATAATGCTGGTAGTCACACTCTTTAAAATAAAATATACTACCTGTCCGAACACTAAAGCTTTAGATTTTAGTGTTTGGACAAGGTCAATTTCGTATCTACGGGTAACGAAAAAGTCTTAAAGGAGATTTCATTCTTAAATTCCAGTAAAATGGAGAAACCGCTATTTGAGTTAGCAATTAGAGCTTTGTCCGAATACTATTTCAAAGTTGTCCGAACACTGACTTGTGGTGTCCGAAATATGGCACAATGTGACTTTTTGTTCGTTTACTTGAACTCATATTTTTGAAATAAAAACTCAAAAAAAGGCTTAAAACCACATCAAATTTATGGAAAATTTTATGTTCAAACCTAAGCTTTCCAATTTATAAAATTAAACTGAAGATGAAATATGCACTGTCCGGAGACTAGCTCAAAGCTGTCCAAACACTGACTGATGGTGTCCGGAGACTAGCACAATTTAACTCAAGTTCATTAGTTTGGAATTTCAGCATACTTATTTCTTTTATTGAATTCAAAATTGGTACAAAAGACCAACAACCAACCCAAATGTATGAAAAAGCTTTCATGTAAACCAAATATTAAGCTTCTAATTAATAATATAATTGAAAAATTGAAAAATGCACTAACTGTCCGGGGACTAGTACATTTTAATTTATTTTATTTCTCCTTACAGAATATTATGGCAATTAGTTTTCACTGCATGTCACTTACTTTTACTGGCCACTTTTTACTTTTTTCTGTGTATTATTTTAATGTATCTTTCACTTTGCCTGTGAAATTGAACATGAACTAAATAAATTAGCACATGCAGAGTGCACATGCGGTTTCGCTAGAGACTGCATAAAAAATGTTGGTGCGTTGACCTGTAACTGCAGTATGTGCTATATCAAACTGTGGGACTAAAAAAAGAAAACTATTCAAGGCTATCGCAAACTTAGATTATATACATACATATACTTATAATAATGTCAATCAAATTTCTATTACTCGCTCCTTGTAATATTTAAAATTTGCTCAAACTATTTATTGATAGCCACCATTTAGAAAAATTATAATCGAGCTTGAAAATTGAAGTCAATTTCCATGGAACTGTTTCACTTGGAAATTCAACCAACAACTTTTCTGTAGTATTCCATTGGGAAACATTAAACAACGAGATAATCCCTAACACAAGACATGCATTTGCAAAGAGACATACATATGTTGCATATATTAGCACAGTTGTTTCGAAATCAGTATACGCATGAGAATGTTTTTGAAACTTTTGCACCAACTGAGAAGCTTGAACTGTCACCAGCAGCGTATAAATCAACTTTAGAGTGGTTGGAATGAAAATCGTTTGTTTGTTCGGGATGAATAATAATTCTTCTGGATCTGAGTAGGATGCATGAATCGCAGAAATGAAGCAGTATAAAACTTAATTGAATTTAAAGTATCGATAAAATACTTTAAGTTTTCGTGTCAGATGGTTTTATTCAACGACTGGTTTCCTTTTGGGAAAATCTTTCACTAATAGTAAAGGTATTGGACTTTGAAAGAGGATGTGCAGTTTCCCAATTCAAATGGATTATAGATGGATTTATGAAAAAATCCAATTAGAATGTTACCGTTAGACATCAAGCTTTTTTCTCATCTTCATTCTATTGTTTTTAGTTGTTCATAATCTCTTAAAGTTATATTGTTGAGCACATCCAAAAGCAAAATTGAATTAAAGATGGGTTTGAGATTTAAAAAGATATCATTATTCATCATATCCTTTTATAAGGAATGCTCTGTAAAAGCGTTCGAATCAATTTTTCAAAAATACCCCCGCCAGGTAAAGAAATACTCTATAAAGCGATTTCACTTGGTAAACTTGCAACGATTTAGAGGTGTGTTATTTGGCAACATTATCCAAGAGCCAACCAAATCAGAAGCTAGGACATAAAAGTGGTATCATACCTTCCAAGGTAATTTGCAAGAAATATAATAAGGTACCTCGCAAGTCCGATGGTTCGCACCAACTTTCTCCGCCAACTTTCACCGTTCACTTGTATAAGTTTAATGCTTCGGTGACGTCACGTCAGCTGGATCGAAATGAAACTTGAGAGCATTTCAAGTAATTTTCCCGAAGTTTATTGTAACTATTCTGTGAAATTACTGCCGAGCATTTAAGTATTTCTAGTCTCGAATGCTCGTGTTACAGTTAGCTCCATATTATTTTCACCCACTGTTCGTTCAGTACAATGTTTAGAGAATGCTCGGGTTTAAACATATCCGGGAGAAGTTCAAAGAATAATTATTGTGCTGCAGGTATAGTTTAATACCTCTTCAAATTAGTTTGCCAGGAGAACGAATAGTTTTTGAAAGTCCTGAAGTTGTTCTTGTCGAACATTTGATAGCTGCCTTTTAATTTGGTTTGTGGTTTGTAAAAACATGCCATTTGCTCGATACTGTGATAGAAAAATTTTTTTATGGAATTTTCGTTACAAATTTTTGTAGAGTTGTTGGCTGCCAAATGGCTGTATATGATTTTTCGAAAGCTAATAGAAAAATAATTCTTAGATTACAATCTTTTCACATACAAAGCTGAACCAAGTATATTCTAACAAATATTCATTTGATAGTAATTTCAATTGGAAATATTATAGCTAAACATAATCACGTCTAGAGAAACACTAATATATTCGCATTTGCTAAGATAGTAACAACATCAAGAAATATTAGGTATTAGTAATATCTTGATTTTTGGTATTCGAATATGCAAATATTAATTTCGAAAAAATGTCATATTCGTTTGGGAATAAGTTCTTGTCTTTTTTACAAAGGTAAATAGCTTCTTTGGTACGTTGAAACTGTATGTAAGGGCTTTAAAGACTCTTTTAAAGTAAGTGTAAAGACTCTTTTTATTTTGGTTTTAAAAATGGGTCCGTTTGTGCCGACAAACCAGCATTTGCGGGATATACTGCTTCGTAGCTTTATTTATAAGTTTAAGATGGCGATGCTCCACCGACAGGCTCATACTCTCACTTTTTGTGGTTTGTTTGGAGAGGAAAGTCGCGAAACCTAACCTACACAAGAGCAGTTCATTATATCAGAAAGTACTACTGATCATTTGTTACGTTACCAATTGGATTCCATATACTCTGCATGGGACCCGATTGCTTATTTTGAAGATTACTTTTATAACTTTAACATTTTTCGCTGTTTTGTTTTTAAATGCACAAGCACTGTATTATACTCTTAGTTAATTTTTTTCTATAAATTTAATAGCAGATCTTGATGTAATTTTTTTCGCGCAATGTATGTTTGTATCCGTTTATTGAGTTTTTGGGAACTACCCTCTAGTTATAAGTCTTTCAAAAAATGCTTTAACCTGTACATCTTTGTTCCCTTCTTCCACCATCGTTGAGCCTGTTTTTTAGGATTTTCATGCATATTTTATTATATTTCAAATAACATACATATTTGATGGGCCTTTTAATGATTTTTTTCGAAAATCATTTATTATTTTGACGCTGACAGCTTGTGCACGTTCAAAGGTGTGACAGTAGTTTGCTTTTATGTAGCTATTACTCGATATGAGCACGTTTACGATTCAATTAACTACGGGGGACTTACTTCCAAACAAGGTTGCAAAGTAACCTCTCACTATATCCCTCCAAAAAAATTTGAAACATCCCAAAAGCTACTGCGATATATGAAAAATCTCCCAAGGGAATTTTTCTGTCCTTACTATTTCTAATATAAAATTTTAATGGAGACAGATTGGTTTAATATTATAATTTTACTATAAAGTACTATATGCTTAATTAGAATGAAGTATATCCTCCTTCGCTTTCTATACAGTTTAAAATCCGCTTTCTGAATTTTTCACATACATTTCTTAGATACTCTAAAGGTGTTATGACACTACATTATTTTGCGCATTAATCATCTCATTATTAATCCGAAAAGAAAAGAGATCGAAATATTTAGTGTGAAAGAGACAAGTCGGTGAGTGCAGTCAAAACAACTGTTCGTTTTGACAGTGACGATTATCTGTTATCGAAATGTCGAAGGTTTGCTGGAATCAAGGCTAAAATGTGTCAAATATTCTAATATGACACATTCAATTTCCGACTTGTCAAAATTTCAGCTGCTAGCAGCTGAATAATGCGAAGCCGGCCGCACTATTATAGCACACCACATTAATTATGGCATTAATATTTAACAGTTTAACATTATTGGCTAGTGAGGCCTATTCGCTCATACAAAATGCACATATCCATGTTTATTCATTGTCTCTCTCTACTCGGATTATTAATGGCATTATTAATGTAGTGTCATAACACCTTAACGAAATTTTGTCTCATTCTACTTGTGTACGTCGAATCAGCTCCTGCCTATTTTTTGGTCTTGGATCTTTAAAGGCACTCTCTTTTAATCTGGACCACACATTTTCAATTGGGTTTGAATCAGATAAATTATCAGGCCAACCAATCCACACATTATAAAAGTTTTCATAAATCGCCTCATAAGTTTTCAAAGCTATAGTGCCTTGGCTCCATCTTGCATCAAAATTATTTCCTTTTCGTCCATGAATTGCTGGTGATTATTAAGGCATTGTGTAAATGCAGGGATGATACTTTCCCTGTAATATTCTCCATTAACAGGCACTCCTTGCTCAGCAAAATCCAGTTGGGTTTTTCCGCGATTGCTCACTTCGCCAGCTACCATAACTTTCAAGTCGAATTTCGGTGTTTGTATTACAGGAATATTTGCGGGATTGCTGGTTCTCACTGTACTATTCTGTCGATCAGGCGTTGGATGCAGTTGAATCCACGACTCGTCCGTAAAAAAGATGTTTGCACGCCGGGTTCGACCACGAGTATTTTCAGCAGTAATTTCAAGGTTTTTCAGCTTCTGACAGAAGTTCAGCTGGTCTCAAATGTTGTTATCGGAAAGTTAAGGTTTCATGTGATGTACGTAGGCTTATTGCCCTCAATTATTGGATCCAATATCTCGCGGAAAGTTTCTCCTCGACATATTTTTAGCGGCCTCCCGGGAACTGTTAATCCGTTTCGGCGCTGTTCGCGTTCCTACTCCTGGTTTATTTTCAGCCAATTGTCGAATCTTTCTTTCTGATTCTGTGGAATGTACCATTTCCTTTCATATCGTCCACGTTTCCTTCTTCAGGCACCATTTTTCCAAAGGTATTTTTATGGGCTCTCAATGCTCTGCATATGTCGCTGCGGCTGTAGCCTAATTGATTCATGCGTTCAATTTCAATACGCTTTTGAATTCGACAATTTACCATTATTATCGTGAAGAAATTAAGTTCAATCCGACGTTGAAGATTTCCAAAAAATTTCAGATTTGGCAAATGGTCACGAGCAGTCCAAACGGATTGAGTCCATTTGGCTTGAGTCCGTTTGGTTTATTTTTTTTTATTAATTTAGAAAAAGCATAAGGAAAATTTAATCTAGAAAAAGCATAAGGAAAAACTTAAAGAAAACATTATTATTAATTTATTAATAGATCTGGGGCATATGGAGGAGTTATTTGCAATTGAAGCTGTACTTACATAAAGAAAAGAAAACCACAAAGGGAGTGGAAAAAAGGATGACTAGCCGAACGGAAACAATTGAGTCACGTAAATTTGGTAAAAGAACTCACACTTGAGCCTTATGATTAACACAATTATTTAAGAATGGATACGAATATGAGGGAAGCCTCCTCACAAAAGATTGTCCGCTACTTTGCAGTACTTTGCAAGCGGTTGCAGATATGAAGAACTCAAATTTTTTACGGTAATTTCACAAAAAAAAAACTTCCAAAACAAAATCATGGCCACCACTACCCATTATGCTGACTTTTTCGATTAAATAAAATAGTCACATAAACAGCCAGTGAACTTGTCACAAGTCAGCGTGTGAAGCAAGACTGCCACGTTGTTTGGACTGAGGCTTCAACACACACGACCAGTCCATTTTATGGATTGTCAAAACTCGTCCTACTATTTCCCCACACACGGTCGAGCCAAAAAAAGGCCCGATGGCCTGAGTCCATGGACTTTGGATTGATTGGAAATCCAATTTGGTTCCTTCAGTCCATGAGTCCATTCGAGTTCTCCCACCGGTAAGATTTTGGCCAGGCCTCAGGCCATTTGGACTGCTCGTGAATGGGGGCCTTAAAATCAATGCCCTTGGGTAAATTTGGTGCTTTCAGCTCAAATAGCGAAATCTGAATGAACAAATTTATGTTTCCAATCGTCCTTTTATCATACTACAGACAACACCTGATGCTAATAAAAAAACACCCAAGTAATAGCAGGTCTACATATTTAACTAGTGATAAGGCAAACGTACTAATCCTCTTTGAGTTTTCGTACTTGTTTTTGCCGACTCTTAAGTAAAAGTCATTATTTTGATATTACCACTAAAATTTCTACTTTATCTCCATACAGGAATAAATTAAAGCTAAATAGGTTTATTGAAAATTGAAGAGAAACTCAGAATTTATAAAGATAGTTTTTCCTGATAAACTCATTCAGGTCGAAGGACTAGAACTTTTGCACCACCCTGTAAATAATGGGCGCATATAATAAACAACAAAACATATAAAAGTCATTACTGCACAGTTAACAACGGCATTTGTCAGGGATCCATACTGCCCTACTAAACATAAACGTTCTGAATGCACTTTCCTCAGCACCGGATTCAAAAACTATATACTCTATTACATCATTCTACAAAATTTGAAACACCTATCTTTTGTTGAAGTATGTTGAAATCAATATTGAAAACTGCACGCTCCATATATCTCCAGTACAAACCAAAACACAAATCATTGAATATCTCGAGAGAACTAAAATGTAGATAGAACGTTTATGCTTAGTAGGGCAGCATACTGGGCCCCCTTTTATATGTTAACATTATTCAGGATATTAATTTGTCAGACAAAGTAGTTAGACTCCTGGATAATACACTACTTTGATATTCAGGAAAGGATCAATCGACTTTGGATCGCAGCTTAAATACTGATTTCTATAAATACCGGAATTGGCTTTTACAAAGTAAAGTTATCATAAATGTATAAAATGCAGAAAAATAAACTAATCCATGCATCCGCATTATTGGTACACCATTGCAAAAATTAGACTCTTTCAAATATCTTGGATTAGCTTTAGATGAACAAATGTCCTGGTTGGACCATATCAAAAATTAGATATCAAGTAGCGCCTTGAATAGAAATCTTGAAAATATATCGAATTCCACCACCGACCAAAAACTTCATAATTTTAATAGTTTTCTGCTGTCAAACATATCCTATGGATTTATCATATGAAACCAAACAGCTAAGCAAAATATTGACCTAATTTGAAGATTAATTAATTTTTTTTTATGATTATTATTTGGAATTCCAAATCTACCCCAATTTCGACGTTACGAGTAAACAGTGAATCAGGGCAATTAGATATTCACCAAACAATAAAATTTGAACAAATAATATTAATATACCTACAGGACCCTGAATAAACAACTGAAATGGCCATATGCCATAAAAACAAAAATTCTTGCAACTGTCATGACTGATCCCAGTCAGTAGTTCTTAGTATTCTATAACACCTTGCCTGAGCCTGTATGAAGATTAGCTAATTTCGCAAAATGTAAGGAGATCCTCAAATTTCAGTAGTTGAAAATGTCAAGTCCTTGGCTGCGTTAAAGCTCGCGCTGCGCTACATTATTTGTACGTCGAATGTATCCACTGCAATGGAAAACCCATCGAACGAACTTTTCTGACATCTTTTTCGCATATGAAAATGCAATAAACGAAAATTTTTCAGGCACATTACTTGACAAATCCTATGCTAGTATCGATTATATTCAAGATAGAACAATGTTAGCGAAATTTCATTCACAATTTTGTCTTCAATATATGTACAAACAATTCAGTCAACATTAATTATTTAAATTTTAAGAAATTGACATAAGACTGATTGGTTTTAAAAGCCCCCACCCAATATCCCCCAAAATGTCTGGCATAATAATCTTTTTCCCTCATTTTTACCTCATACAGTAAGAACTACCCCACTTTGAGGGAAAAACACCCCAACCTAGCAGCCCTGCTTCCAAAGTAACTGTTGCGTAGCTCAAAAGTGAAATCAACCGTTAACCGGCTTTCGTGTAGGTTGACACGGCTTTTGTGCTCGTAGAGTGCCCAAATCCAAAAATATTGCCGTTGTGGCCAAAAGTTTGCGAGGCGATCACAGGACATAGGCTTGACGCAGTTCGCAGAAACTCAACACTAGCCACTTCAACTTTAGTTGAATTCTGCACAAATATCTCGGATTCTTTACGTGCAATTAAACTCCATTAAAGGCTACTTATGGGACCTAAAACAATCCGAAGATAGCGTCGAAATTCCTCGAAAAATGTTCTCTTTTCTATTTTGATAGCTATGTAATCAAACGAAATTGTAGTATCTGGGGCTGGGAAGTCACTCGTTGTCGTAAGAAAAATAATTCATCCTCAACGACATTTTTGACATTTTTGTGTGGCTTTTAGCAAGCAAGAATTCTACAAACGCATTTAGTGGTTTCCATTTTAAATCAATCTCACAACTAAAAAAATCTATATTTAAATAAATTAGCTAAATTGTTACTTTTTGAATGGAACTTTTTTAAATATAAAAATTAATAATGTAATTAACTTCATTCTCTCAATATACACTTGTTCCAAATAATCAAAACATTTTTGACCTATATCTTAAACGCTAACAATGTGAATGCATAAATTTTCACAATGCTCATTATCGTCAACCAAACTTAACAATTCTACTTTTCATAATCGTCACATTCCTTTTGTTTTATCTCATTTTAGCGAAAATACAATGTCTGCGCACTGAACAAGTTCTAAATCACCTCACAATCATACGCCACAGAAAAACAAGAAAATTGCACTAGGCGTCCGCAAAACAATTAGAAAACTTTTGCACACTGACGGCGAACAAAGTTATTCCCCGGGAAATGAACAATAACATCAAGCAAGACCCTCACCTTTCTTTTATTTCCCTTTCGAACCTATGTCGCTTGGATTCCTGAATCTACCACAGACTGATGTTTTCATTTCGTGGAAATGTTCGCTTCACAATTTCCTCGGCTACTTTGTGCTTTTGTGGTGTCGGAAGTTCTAATTTTCATTGCAGAGCGAAGTGCTTAAAGATTCCGTTTAAGCGAGCACTCCTTGTACGCTCCTTTCATGTTTTCCCACTAGACTCGATTCGAGCATAAAGATGACTAGTGTACTTCAGTTGAGAAGAGTGGCAACAAAACTTTTGCTAGAGCAGTTTTTTTTAGGATTCAAGCTAAAAGAACAGCCAAATGCACTAGTGGCACTAAGTTTGATATGAAAATGAAAAGGAAACAATACGAAGACTAATTTCGTTATGCCTCAGGCTGTTTTCGCGCTCAAATATGACGTTGCAGATAAAGTCGCAGACGTCTTTTTGGGTCGCACCCGTAGCACATATTCGAAACAAGCATGTAGAACCGTCGAACAAAGCAAGGCGGCAGAAGCCGAGGTAACCTTAGCTCAAGAAATATTATATGCTCGTGTCTGGAGCTTGAGCGTCTAATGTGTAGCAGGTCGCGAATCTCTCAGGATATGTGGCGTTAATTTTGCAGTACATCACCCAGCACTAGCGCATACAGAACCATTATGCCATATTATACGTATGCTCGCATATTTGCCCAGACTTCAAGCAGTTCGAGAGTCTAGCGCCATCGCATCGAATACACTGCATATGAATGAACGGAATTTTTTATGAACTGTTCCTCGAGCAACTCATGTGTAGTGCATTTTGTTCGCCAAGTCGTCCAAACAATAATTTCTCTCTCCAGCTTTGACTTGGAGCTACTAACGATGCTCCAGTGGTCACTGAACGTTCGCAACTATTAGTTTTTTTTCTAACATCAGCCGCATTTACATTCGAGATGTGATTTGGACGATGAGCTTAAAAACCGTAATTTTCCATTGTTCGTTATATGATAGTTTTGACTGTTCCAATTATGATACCACGTCCTCATGTGTAAAGTCGGAACGGCATTTTATTGTTTGAAAATGCAGAAATCTTGCATTAACAGGAATTTTGGCTCGAGGACTATCCGTTGAGAGCTGGCTTAGTTACCAGGATCTGCACTATCTGAAGTTGCGATGAGTCGAGAGCACAATTGCTTTCAGCCGAAGCAAGTCTAGTCCAATAGGAATATGTGCACATATTGAACGAAGTACGCTCCACTCGCCTCGCTCCACATTGCACTCAATCTTCAGTTATAGTTCGCGAAAGATAATTAGACCATCTCGCATGAATATTGTGCATGTTCAATGGATCCAACTAGGATCTTGCTCGCGTACAGATATGGGACATATGGAGCATGTGATGGGCGACAATGCCGTTGACAACGATCCAATGACAATGCTTAGCGGAGCCTATCTAATGATGCTTAGATCCAACGCAGCCAGCTTTACGAACGTAAAAGGCATTTTTTCCCGTCTATTGACTCATTCGCTGACGGCTGCCGGCTAACGAGAAAGGACTAAATTTGCATTATTAAGCGTTTTCGGTTCACATCTTTGCATGGTCTCTTTAGCGTGTGCATTGCTTAATGTCTATGAGTATGACATCATTGTCGTCAGCGCTTCCCGATTTGGGTTAAATAGTTGAGGGAACGCTAACGCTATGATGCGCAAATATGATTAAAATCTCATCAGATTTGAGCTGCGAGTTGTGTTGACAACGGTTAACTTGGCCAATAATCATTCAGGAATATTAACAGACAAGGCTAATTCGCTAATTCTGAAACGTTGTTCAGTTTCAGAATATATCTTTCGTATTTGAAATGCAAACTAGCTAACGTAGTAAAATGGTGTATAATAATCATAAGGAATCTTAAATTTCATCATGAAAAATATTAAATTAACTTAATCCCTAATCAAATATGTATAAGAGTCATGTCATCTTGCTGTTTATCGACGGATGAACACATATAAAATAGCGTCATAACAACTTAGCCTGAAGTCTGATTGAACTTAATAACTTGTTCTCAACAACGTACGCATGCTATTATTGTTTGTTTGGAGCGATTATAAAGATTTTTTTTTCTTTCTTCTATACTTTAATAAGAGGTGTGGTGTCATAATCCAGCTATTGCTGTAGACTTTATGTTGCCGAAAAATGTAGATGAATTAATTTATTTGAAGAGGATTTCGAATAAATTTCAGCTCAGTGCTCTTGTGCGCTGTATGATGGGGATAAATAACTCAAAGCATGTCCTTTTTGGACGAAAAGTTTTGTTAGACTAAGTTTTAATTGGGTTTTGATTAAGGTCTACGTATGAATGTTTACTTTTGAAACGACTCAAAAGTTGAGTTTTCATCACGAAATACAAGTCTGGATTTTATTAATTAAAAAGTATATACATATATAACAAAATTTAGGTTTTTCTATGCAGTATTATCTGACAAATATTTTTGTCTAATAACTTAATGGTGAATAAGTTCAAATTTTCGATTTAAAATTGGTCAGCAAATAACGTGCTGAATAGAAAATTACGTTTTTAAAAGTTTCAATGTGTGTAGAGCTAGGTGAATTAAAGATCCGAAGCAGCCATGCCCAAAAGAGAGCCAATTGGTTTTTTTGGGCACTAAGAGTATGGTTAACCCTTAAAGTTTTACTTGCTTCTCTCTGGTTTGTTGATAGGTTAGAATTTATGTTGAGCGTTTCTTTTGTACTTTGGAAGTTTACGATAGCTTCCAAATTGAATTAAAAGTATTGATAGGTTTAAAAGATAAAACATGTGTACATTACAAAAAAAAATTACACTGTTCTGAGCCTACTATACTTTAAATAATATTGGTGTGTTGTATGAAGTGTCTAGTGTTTGTGGATTGTGGATGTGTATTTATGGTTGTGTATTGCGTGTTCCCACACTACGCCCCCCAAGTGTCAGGATGACGCTGATGTCAAGCACGTGAATTATACTGCCAGACACGTGCCGAGTTGATCGGTGGCCAGCTGTCGGGCCCATAATCGGCGTACTCTCAAGGCTGAGGCAGTCGTCAACAGTGCTGCCGAGATGGTCAATGACCATATCTCGGGACTGCCGCCTTCGTCTGCGGTTTGTTGTTTAATAGCCATGGTGACTGCCCGTACGGGTACGTGCCGAGCGTACGGTTGTCAACTTTTGGGACCAGTAGTCAGCTCGTGCTGAGATGATCGATGACCAGCTCTTGGGGCTGAGGCACTCGCCAGCAGTGCTGCTGAGATGGTTAATTACCAGGCTTCGGGGTTGGTGGCTACCGCTACCGGTGGCGAATGTGGGATGTGCTATGTTGTCTCAAAAATAGTGTAGAGTCTGTTCCCCCTTCTTCTTTTCTATTTTAATTTTTTTTTGTTTACATCAATCACAATTTCTTTTTTAATTTAGAATATTTGACAGCTTCGTTTCAATGGTTGAAGTGGCAAGGAAAAACAAAAATTATTCGCTTCCTGTCTGGCCTTAAGAATGGCGCCTTGGCCTGGTGCAGTAGTTAAGTCGATGTAAGCGGATGGCAACAGAGCAGAAGGTGGACCGTTTCCATCACCAACCAATGGAATATTTGCCCGTTGAAGTGATCTGTCCAACTTTCGGAATTCTTTCATGTTATTGCTGTTGTTTTACTTTGGATGATTGCCGCGTATTCGCTGTAACGTTCATCGTATAAGCATCGTCTTAGCTTAGTGGTTGCGATCAAATCTGCTGAACTCTCGAGCTTGCCATATTTTAATTTGAAGGGAACCTGTGTTTGGCGATTGCTTCGTGGTAAACTCTTTTGTTTGGTTAAATTTGTGGCGTTTTGAAAGTTGCCCATGTTTTGGCCATTGTCGATATGCTACTGCTGTTTGGTCTGACTCAGAATTTGGTTCATGATTCGTTCATGCTGAGATAAACCGTTTGTCAAGCCATCTTCGAAAGCACCGACATACATCGGGAAAAGTCGCATCTTGTTCAAGAGCGGATCGTTCTGCTGATGGGCTTCTTGCTGCATATCACTTGCTTTCGGATCCATATAAAAAATTAAATTATTAATTAAAAAATTTGAAGCGCGTCCGTTTTCTCATGGGTGACACACCCAGCAATTTTCAGAAGCGTTTGTCCCATGCATTCATCAATGCGTCCTGAAAATTTCAGCTCGATCGGATTACGCAGCTATGAGAAATTTGGAAAACGCTCGAAGAACCGAATAGGTGGGTCATTTCTCTCGTCTTCTCTCGTCTCTCAACTCGGTTCCGAAACCGAGATACGGCTCAAACCGCGGTGTGTGTCATCGCAATGATAAGTAATGCGCGACTACACCGCCTCGGTTTTCCTATCGGGAAACGCTTCGGTCGTACCTCTGTGTGTCATTGGCCTTATACCCACTTTTTGTTTAAGGATGCAACATAGTCAAAAAGTAATTTACTGTTCATGTTATGGTAACAGATGTCGAGCAATGTCCAAATGGAATATACGCGCAGGCGATTTTACTTCTCTATAATCTTTGTACAGTGATTTCTTACGTGAGAATTACTTTATCTTTCAATTTTAACCTCTATACGTCTAACCTCTACGCAAAACCCTGCATCGTCAAATAAAGTTCGAACTTACGTACAATTGAAGACCATCAATTGAATTAAATTGAAGATCTTTATAAAAGCAGCGATTGATCGCCCACGTTGGGCGCATTCTTTGCTCGTCTCCTTAGGTTTCCAAAAGTGAATTAAATTAGCCGATATAGGAATCGTACGAGCTTGTTTGACTGGTTGTAATAAGTTTATACTCTTTCCTCAAGTGTGATTTGCAATAATGCCCCTAGATTATACCATATGAGAGTAGCATATGAAAAAAGTTGTCAAAAAATCATACTTTCCATTCCATTTCACAAATGGAAACATATACAGTTTAAGAGGTTGCTTTTCTGCTGAAATGCATCCTATTATATCATAATCACAATTTATATTTTAATTGTGTTTTCTAGAAGGATAACATTCAAAAATAGCTTAACCCTAGAAAGATAACGCTATTTTATAGTACTGAAAAGATAAACATGCGCCTGAGAGGCGCACAATATTAAAACCCTATTTATTTACAAACTGTAATAATTATTCTTTTTATTGTAATTTCTATGAGGTTTTAGATTAATAAGAAGCTAATTAAACACAAATTTATATTATTATTTTTATTATTAAGAAAATTATGTAGGGTTTTATAAACCTTTAACAAAAAGTAACAAAAATTGGAAGTATTTAAATTTAAGTAGATTTTTTTTTAAATTAGTAACATTTATAGTTCTTTTTTCTTCCTAATTAATGAATTACTATATATTCAGTCTCAAGTTACAAGAAATGCTGAATAAAATTATAGTTATAGACAATTGTTGCAAACATCTTTTTTATGTTCACCACACACTGTCTTTTTACATTTTGTACATGTCATCTTAGACATTCTTTTCTTTTTAGTTGTTCATAAGTTACAGTAACGCCGAACTTTAGCCGGAGGTTCCGCTTCAGCTTCTTGAGAAGCCTCTTGATTAGTTTGTGGTAGGATATTCTCAACATTTTCTCTCAAACACCTTGATAAAGTAGGGATTTCCAATCTAGATCTCATCCACGGTGTATACAGTTCAGTACTTAGTTTTTTCATATATTCTCTTCGGTTTAATGGTTTTTCTTGTTTTGACAAAACATTGTGTATGTAAATTACATATGAGTTGACAAAAGCTATATTCAATACGCCATAAAACATTGTCATTGGCCATCTGCTACTCTTTCTAGAACAAGACATCGAAGAACACATCTGGTCAAATGTGTCGATGCCGCCTTTTGTCTGGTTGTAGAACATAATGATCAAAGGTTTACCAATTGTAGGATGTATAACAGCGTCTTCATCATATAAGGACAACATATACACCATCTTCAACGGCTTTGGCTTGTATGATAGTAGGGTCAAAGGTCTATCGAAACAGAACAAAGACGTACCCACTAGTCTAGAACGGGCGTTTTTTAGTTCTTCGGGAATTTCCCTTTCGTTTGATCGTACCGTGTCCACAATCGTCAATTTGTATGGTTCAGCAAGCAATGATTTTGAGACAGGGGTAGGGATGATTTTGAACCAATTGTCACACGTTATGTTGCGGTTGGTACCATGAATTGGCCGTGATAGCTCTTTCAAGTAATATACGCCTTGTGGTAAACCATTTGTATTTGTAGCTTTTCCAATGTATGGCATCGCTTTTATCATATAACTGGCTCATCATTGGAATTTTTACACCATACTTTTTTGGTTTATTAGGTATATAGATTTGAAAGGGGCATCTACCGCGGAACTCCAGTAATTGTTCATCAATAGTGACATTACTTCTAGAAGAGTAATTCATTTTGCATTGGGCTATAAACAGATCCCAAACCTTTCAAACTGGTATAAACGGATCTTGTTGGTGACGAGCAGGACGTAGAGTCGAACTAGTAACAATAACCTAATTTTATATTTACTTTATTTATATAGAAATAAATAAAAAGTAACAAAAACTAAATCATATAAAAATGCATGAAAGTTACACAGAAGATAAACATGCGCCTCTCGAGCGCAACGGGTTGTCATAGCAATGAAACTACGGTACTAATCGAACAGCAGTGGTCGTCCCTGGACAGTGTTGACCGACGACTGAGTTGGCTTAAAAAAACAAGCTTGTACACGCATTGGATGAAAAAATACAGCGATATATCCGTTTGACGGGTGCCTCTGAGGCGCACGTTATCTTTCTAGGGTTAATAACAAAACTATCCAAACGTATAAAACATTTAGTCAATTTTACAGCTTTTCCAAATTGATGAAGACACTTCAACTAATGCTAGAACAGTTTTTCTTTAGATCACTTTCACATAACGCTTAGCGCTTTAAACGTCAAAGAAAACTGAAAAAGATTTAGACTGTCATAATGATTAACATTACGTCAAGCATCACCTGTAATCCTTTCTTTTAGCGTAACATCTTTCATCTTCATCCCCATAAGCGCAATTTGTCAGCATACATTGCTTCCGAAAATTTTCTTCACTTTCACATAATACGCTGAATTTGTCTCATATTCCAACTCGTTCAATTTATCACAACCAACCGGTACATCGCTGTATCCTTTCTCACAGGATTATGGCTGCTCGTTTTGTGCGTCTCGGTATCTATCTTTTCGTGCAGTGTACGTGCTTTTGGATTTTCGACACCTGTTTTGCATGCCATCCAAGCTCCGCAAAATGAACTTTTGGCGGCATCTGCTTGAACATGGAATAAAATCTCATTTTGCTTTCGTGTGTCGCGAGGAATGAGTTTTGTGAATACCACGCGCGTAACGGTCTCCTGTGGGCACTTTACGCAACATAATTTTATGTATGACTTCATTTCGAGCTTGTATATCATGTTTTTCGTCCTTGTCCGTACATAATAATAGCTCTACTAATTAGGAGGTGACGGCATACATTATTCTGTCCTGCTTTTCGTTGTTTGTGACACTTTGGCTTACGAAAATATCTAGTTAACAGGAAACAGGAGGACAATCGGGCTAGGTTCAGTACACTGAAAACTCGCGCATCTGCATAGTAGTATCTGTGAACCAGAGCTCAGCGCAACTTCTCTCGAATCCCAGTGCGGTAATGCTCGACGGTCTTAGTGGAACAACTAAGCTTTTGAAAGTCCATAGACGAAGGTGGAGATGCTGATTTCTTTTATGATTTTTAAACAGAGGAGAACATGTTAGTGTTCTATGAAAAGATGTCACTCAGTAGATATTTCAAAAAAACGAATTTTCGGAATTTTTATCGTAACTAAGAACTTTCAGATTATATTAAACAAATCTTTTCTACACTGAAAAAACACATGGCGCCAGGCGCCATAATTTATAGACTTCTGGCGCCATGTACATAGTCGATTTAGGGATAGTGATAAAATATAGCGCCACACGCCATAATACATGGCGAAAAGTACATAGGAGCAGACGCTATGCTTATAGCCCTCCACGCCATACACTATAGTCCTCCACACCATGTACTATAGTCCTCCACGCCATGTACTATAGTCCTCCACGCCATGTATATGGCTTTGAGGACTATATTACATGGCGTGGAGGACTATAGTACATGGCGTGGAGGACTATAGTACCTGGCGTTGAGGATTATAGTATATGGCGTGGAGGACTATAGTATATGGCGTGGAGGACTATAGTATATGGCGTGGAGGACTATAGTACATGGCGTCGAGGACTATGGTACATGGCGTGGAGGACTATGGTACATGGCGTGGAGGACTATAGTACATGGCGTGGAGGGCTATAAGCATAGCATCTGCTCCTATGTACTATGGCGTGTGGCGCTATATTTTATCACAAATCGACTGAAATCGACTATGTACATGGTGCCAGAAATCTATAAACTATGGCGTCTGGCGCTATGTGTTTTTTTAGTGCACCAAATATAAATTCCACCAAATATAAATTCCACCAAATATAAATTCCACCAAACATCAATTCCGCCAAATATAAATTCTACCAAACATAAATTCGATAAATTCGAGTCAACATACTCACTATTGAATGTTCCTGCTCCAGTGTGAAAATTCACCGGTCGAAGTATGGAAAATGTCGCAGCCAGTACTTCAGTTCCAAATGAGTCAATTATGTAGACCCAAGCTCTAATGTTACTTGCTGACATTTATACCTTCCCTTACACAGCATGGCTGCGAGTTATAATTGGAGTGCCATGAGCCATATTACATGGCTCATGGCACTATGTAATATAGCGTGTGGGGCCATAATTTCTGTGCCATGTAATTATGGCGCTGGGAGCCATACTGCATAGCTCAGGGCACTATGTACATAGCGTGTGGAACCATAAATGCTGCGCCATGTTACATAGGACCACGCGCTATGTAGATTCTGACATTATGGCGCTGGGAGCCATATTGCATAGCTCAGAGTACTATGTACATAGCGTATGGCGCCATAAATAATGCGCTATGTTACATGGCTCTGGGCGCCATGTGGATTTTTTTCAGTGTAGTAGGATAGGTTTTGCCATGTCTAAATTTAACTGCTGCACTGGCTACTTTCAACTTATGGCTTGAAAGAAGTATTGTCCAGTTTCATGCAAACGAAGTAGCTACATTCACAATTCTCTTAGTTAGCATTTAGCAAATATAATCAGCTGAGAATTTTATTATCATCATAGTCTAATTAGGAACAAAACTAGTACTTTGGAACAGCTCTCATGAGATACTTTGATTGGACGTCATCATCATCCTCAGCCCAATAACGCGAAACCTCATAAATAGTAATGGCTGTCAAACCAACTTGAAAGATGTGTGAATGACATTGAAGCTGCCACCACGTCCTACACACAAGTCATAATTGGGTGTCCAATGGCTCTGCATTGGCCAAGTGAACGACGTAACTTCCTGTCCCACCAACATCATCTCTACGTACATATGTATGTAACAGCCTCAAATGCCAAGTAACGGAAGGACCACTCGTGAACCGTCCGAATTCCCGCATTGATATTTACGATTCAAATCACACACGATAAGGCTTGTGTGCTACATCCAGACCTGTTCTATTTCCTATCCATTCGGGAATATTGCAAATAGGGTAACTTATTGTTGACATCATCATATGTTGGAGTGAATTTCGGAAAGGGTCGGAAGTTATTAAGAGTCTGGCAACACCTACACTGCTGCAATGATTTCTTCGAGGCTTTTAACATTTTCCATATTTTATTTAAGTATAAAATTGAGAAGCGTTGGTGCTCGTAGCTCCAACAGTCTTTGAAATCAAATAAGGAGCATTTGGCACAGATTTTAGATAACGGATTATTACGGTTCAAAATATGGAAGTAAAAACCCACTAATGTAACGGTTATATTCCTGCAGATTAGTCCTTTTATGACACTTATATTTCTGCTAAAACTGTAGACATTTGATTAAATAACTGTGAATCAACAAATAAACATCAATAAACCGATGAGTTTCATATCATATTACACACAGAGAAAAAGTTTATTGATATATCTTAACATCGCTTGGCCGATATATGTACATATATAATCATGTTTGAGGCCACACTGTTAGACAGTACTTAGAGTTGATAATATTTTATAATGCAATTCTTATAATAGGTTTCAATCGATTTTTTTATAAGACCAATTAATTTGAGGCAAACTATCGTCAAACTATCGTAAACATATAATTAAAAAATTGATAATTGACAATGGCGACGGCATGCAAAAAAATTTACGATAACTGATTATATTCTCGAAAATCGGATTCTGAAGGACGGACTAAAAACACATTCAAGCACACAAAATAAATCAATGCACATAAAAACTTTGTGATTAATGCTATAAAATATTCGTTTTGGAAGAAGCGATGCGGAATGTAAAATAAAGCGAATTTGTTGTTTAAAACTTTGTCTAATTCAGACTTTTGTATAATGCAATGAGAATTTTAAAATTAAATAATTCGAAGAATTCTGTAGAGTTTCTTTCAAGTGATGCTTTTAATAACTGAAAATCAAAATGGCAATAAGCTTCGTTAAAAGAAAATACTTTTTGCATTGAATGGATTATTGGAATAATAATTGCTTCGATGTTGGGCGATTGACAAAAAAGTTCACATGAAACATATTTGTTGTTAGAGTTAAAGTTAAGTCGACTTCGCAGATAATTTAAAAAAATTGAATTGATTTAAAGTAAATTAACTATTTTTGGTAAAGATAACTATTTTTATATATATATATTTTCGGTCGAAAGTTCGTCAAATTCGGAACAAAATTTCTTGTGACTAGGATATTACTGTTTGTATCCATAAATGGACGAAGATCACACAGTTTTGCTAGTGTAATCAGAATTCAAATTCAGGTTTTTGAAGTCGATGTCAAATCGGTTAAAAATATCGATGTTTTCCAAATGTCGTTAAACACATGGATTTACCATAAGCAATGGGCTTCGCTGATCCTTGTTAAACCTTCGTAATTTTTATTGATTCAGCATTTTTGCATGCAAGTTTCCGCAACAAATTTACAGTAATTTTTAAAAAAATAAAGCAAATTTATAAATAAAAAATAAATCTTTAAAAAATACCCCAACAAAAGAACAGAACATCTCAAGCCAAGTTAGAGTAGAGCAGCTATAAAAAAAAGTAGAGCAAGCTAGACCAATTGGGAGCAGTTAATCGTTGGGAATACTTTTTAGGCAGCCATTTCCAAAGTTGATTGCTTGTCAGAGGCTCAGTCTGTCAATTCACTTTTAAAAAACTTTACTTCAGTCATAATTTTTTGTTGAAAGTCGGTTTCGTGACAATTGACAGACAGTTGGTTGTTTGCCCGAAATTGCTGTACCGAAAAAGGTAGAGCATAAATCGTGCTCTAAATTACTCTAGCTTAACTTAGAGTTGGCTCATACAACACAAATTAGAGCAATTTCGGGGAAGTTAGAGCAGCCGAATTGCTCATGCAACACATTTTGCTGAGATATCTTAACCAAGTTTAACCTAGAAAAGCGCATTGAATACAGCTAACATAAAGCAGCAGATTTGCTGACTCATAAAAAATGAGCACATAAGACGAAACCAAGTTTGATAACCTTAAAACAGAATTAACTCAAAAAATTAAAATATGTTCCAGCTGATAAAATTTTTTTGCAAAGCAAATAACATGTTTTCCAGGCAAACCAATTGAAATATTAGCTTGGATATGCTCAAGAGTGAGTCAATCAAAAACAGCTACTCACCGAGCTGAGCCATGTATGTCAGCACATTTCATTCAATCGAAACGACTCACTAATTTGCCATTATCAAGAAATATTATCCACAGCGCATCACACACTCGAATCGACCGTAAGCAAGCCCACCAAATCGACATTTTGATCACGTACCCGCTCGAACTTCTCATTCTGAGGAAGACCTTACGCCGTCAGAGTACATATACATTCAAAACAGCATGCTGCCAAGGTGGCATTGCATTCACATTGAAGGTAGCTCAATGTACAAATTTAAGTGCGATTTGCTGGTTAATGATCATGCGATCACCGCACAGAGCTGTGAGTGGTGAGCTGATAAGGATCGCGTGAAGACAGTGAGCTAGTTAATCATCGAGTGTGGAAAGCGCTTTGTTTCTCACAAAGATATCGCCGTCTTGCAAGCATTTGAATAGGTTGAGCTGATTTTACTTTCGATATTGCGGTGAGGGTGTTGACTATTTTTGCACACAGAGGACAGAAAAGACTAGGCTCAAGCAATGTTGCTAAGGCTAATAAAAGTAGCGTTTTCTCTATTTTGAATGTTAATTCAACTTTTTCTGGTTTTTACTAATGTTTGAAGAACAGTAGTATTCAAATCACTTTGGCCTAAAATTCATATTTTTAAATATATATATATATATATATATATATATATATATATATGTATATATATATATATATATATATATATATATACATATATATATATATATATATATATATATATATATATATAAAATTATATATATTATTAACAAATTTCAGTGAAAAAATCTCAGGAACGCGCCATCCAATTCCAGTAAAATTTTCAGAATACATTGTTGTATGTGCGGAACAGCGCTAGGTCTCACCATAAGCCTATGAACTTTAACTCTTTGGCGCCGGCAGCCATTTTAATCATATTTTCAATATACCTATTATTCTGTCAACAAATATTTTGCAAAAATAAAGTTTATGAAATGAGTTTTGAACGTGCCTTCAATGTGACCAGGATAACATTTGTGAAATTTTTAACCCTATATGTGCGCTAAGTGCTTAAAATGAGATTGAGAAAATTTGAAATTTTTTGGATTGCGAAAGCTTTTGACAATCAAACCTTTATGAAACTTAAAGGACATATTGATGTTACTAAGGTGTAGACTTGTGTAAAAAATTTTTGAAAGTGCTGGCAACCCTGCAGCCATTGAAAGTAAAAACCTTCAAACCATCGACTCCTCTGAAAGATTTTCGTCTTTTACAATGAAAACCAGCCCATATAGATAGCTTTTGCTTTGTTTATACAACCAAAGCAAAACTTGAAAAATTTCACATTGGACAACCCTTCGTCAATTTACTTATATTTTAAGCATCAGAAACTTCTTTTCACAAGAACTCACGACTCAATTATCAGATACATCTGAAATTCACAGAATGTATTGGTATTAAGTAGGACTAGGTCTAGTAGAAGCGATTTGGAAATGCGGGTAACTCTGTGACAGTGGAGCCATCTTGAAAAATGCTAAAGGAAAAATTGCTTTTTGCCCTATGAATTCTGATTCAGTTACCAGGTTTTGCTGGCAGGTATGGTAGTTTTCGTGTCCTAGGTTTTGAAAATTTGCTCAGTGCAGTCTTGAAATCAAAATAATTTTCCTATGAGAAATGGGACTTATAGACATTATTCAGAAGGAATCTGGTTAGAAAATCAGGATAGAGCTGCCAGCTATAGTTGGTTTTGTATTTTTTTTGCAATATCTTTATTAAGCGATTTTATCGCAAAATTTTCAAATCTTGTAGTGACAATAAACAACAAATATTATGTTTTCGAAAATTTGAAAACTTTTAAATTTCTTTGTACCCCTATAACTTTCAATGCAGTCATCAGATCGAAACGAAATTTGCAGAGAAGGTGAATTTCAATGTGATATAATTTTGGTTTTGATGCTAGCGAGGCGTTTTTGCTATTTTTGTATCAATAAATGCTTACATTTAGTATTCATATCGCTAACATTTACAATGAAAATAAGTTCCCAATATTTAAATTTTCTAAGTTGTAGAAATTTTTCGGCCCCTAACATCTTTCATTTTTTGATCCCAAACATCTTTCTATCCCTGCAACTTTTAGCGAAATCATCGGATAAAATCGAGATTGATAGAGTAATTTGATTTTGACGTGAGACAGTTGTCGGAGACTTTTAATTGCAGTCCTGGTAAAGTGTTGCAAGTACTGAGCATTTTCTTTGTTTATGTTACGTTATGTTGCTTTCAAAGTTTTGGAGTGTTTGGCTTTCCTAAATCTTGAAATTCATGCAAATGGTGGTCCTGAAATCCTTTCCATCCTATAAATTGATGCATTGTTAAGATGAAAGTGGTTTTACCCTCGAAACAGGTTTGCGCACGTGAAAATCTGCACGATTCTTCTATTGTTCATCGAACATTAGTATTTCCAGTGGTTCAGGTGCGCTAGAGTTTTTTTTAAATTTTAATTTTCTCTGGACTTATTTTAGATTTGCTCTTTTTATCGAGTGCAGTAAGCAGTTCAGCAATGGACCGTCTTAGTTGCCAGTTTTGTAAGAGTTTATCGAATTTTTGGGTCTTTTTCTCTAGATAACCTAATAATGCTTCCATAGATTTCTATGTTTTTGAGCTCTGTAGCCTTGTCTCAATAGGAATATGATACTTACGGTGTAGAAAATAACAAATAACCTCGTCAGCAAATGAAATTTTGCACTTCAGTGAGTTTCAACATCTAACATTAGCTTCAAAATATCTCCTTCTTTAATTTCTATTTTATATTTTCCTCTTTATCTTTTTTCTCATCTCCTGTCTGTTATTCTGAAAAATTACTATTGTTTAAATTTTTTAATATGTTCAAACATACTAATAAACAAAAATATTCGAAAGAAAATATCAATGTGACTATATTCACGGTTCTGATGCAACATATCACCGCACAATAAGCCGCACTTCAGGTCGGATACCCAAACTGTCATACTTTAACAGAGATGTAGATACTATTGATGCTGTCTACGCTATTCCCATATAAAAACTGGTTGTTTTGTATAGTAGTTTAGTTTCGAAGTAAGTAAGGTAGTTTTTGTGAACCAATATTCGCACTAAAACTCCTTTCCTATAGGTAAACCGTCAAATACAGCTTCATTACGCATGGAATATACAAACGGAGCTCATAATTTCCCATACATTTATAATTAATTAGAAATATTATAACAACAAATCAGACGAGAATTTTCGTGTTTGATCCTTAACGCCAGCTGCGCTTACAACGTCCAAATTTTTGCCCGCAGGTTTTTGGCTCTGAATCATATTTTAAAGCCCTATCGCTAATTTCAGCTCCCAAAATTTTCCAAATCATCGAAACATGAAGAACCACACGTTTCACATTGAATCTGAATACCCACAATCTGATCGATCCACCAAACCACCCGAAAACGCTTCAAGATGTTTCATTTCGATTATAATGTAGAAAAACAACTTTTCACGCTGACACCTCCAAGCTAGGAATGTTTGCGTTTAATTTGTCCGAATCGAAGCAATAATCTCGCACTGCACAGAATCCTTTCGAACTAGCATTCAAGGCCATTAAAGGAGCATAATAACCATTTTGAGAGATACTTTATTTGGTAACGTTTTGCATTGTAAGCAGCACTCTTGGCTTCTCAGTGGCAAGAAAAAAGAGCTCAAGAAGCAAAACGAATTCTTCTCAGCGCTCAAGTCGCAGTATAGTGGAGAAAGTTAATGCTCGCTCGTAACATTGAAAATAACAATTGCATTTTTAGCACAAGTGTGGAAAGCGTTCCGAAAGTCGTCATCAAAAATGAATTTTACATCAAGGTAAGTGCTCGTGGCTGCTACGTTTGAAAGAACCGTGGCACAAGAGCACGTGTATGACCATGCTGAACGTGGAAAACAAGCGAAAAGACTTGTTAGTAACAAATTCTTGTACAGAAAGACAATAGCACGGGTTTACGTGTGCGTTTCTGTCCATATGGAAATTGCCGGCATTTACTTGAAGATAAGAGGAAATCTGCAGCATTATGTAGGAAGTGCTTTCGGGCTATTTGTGAAAAGGAGTTTCATTTTCTATATCAAACAACTGCGATTAATAGTTCCCGAACAATGTGCAGAGGAAAGTAGAAGATTTTGGAGAAAGGATGCGTGATAAAAAAATTTAAGTTCAGTGTAATTTTCGTTTATTTAGGTAGTTTGGCACGCTCAATTGCAAAGCTTGTACAGCGTGGTGAGCAGATTACTGACTTAAAGCGTGTGCGTCAGCTCATTCGAATCCGATTATAGATTATGAATACGGAACGTACTCCAAGCTTAAATTGGACCAAAATAGCATTTTCGTTAAACTATTCGTAAATAATATGGAAAATAAGCGACGTCACTCGTAGAAAGAGGTTTGACATGAAGAATATTAATAGGCTGCGTTAGTATAATGGAAAACCGGCGAGTATATAGTCAAAAAGGATGTATTTGAAGGAGGCTTGGCAGATTCAAGTTCAGAGCGAAAATTCATTCAAGTATATCATTAGGAAGGAGTAAAAAGTCATTCAAGTGTGTCATTGAAACGCCGAAAGTTTGTGCGACGTGAGTAGCACAACGATGGTTCGCCAACGCAGTTATCTGCATTGAACCGAAAATACTGTCCTGAACGCTAAAGGTTAATAGGCATGCCATCAACCATTAGCAGTCTAAAGCCTTCCTGATGTTCACACCTTCCTGTACAACGCATGAATGGCAATCGATTCGATTTGATGGGCTGCTATCGTCTTAAGCGCGTAGTCATATAGCGTTTATTCAATGTTCGTTTATATTTACCCATTTTTCTATATATCGTCGCTGTGAAATCAAACCGGCATATCTGCAAAATACACATTTTTCACTAGAGCGCTTTAAAGTTTTCGCATGTGGGCTATTTCCACGTGAATGCAAAGCGGCAAAACACCATTAGACGGGTTTTTATTCAACTTTACGATATGCCGGTGCGACATAAAAATAGAGGGGAAAATAAGGAATTTTTTGATACCAAAAACTCAAAAACTCAATTTTTGCAGATATGCCGGTTTGATTTCACAGCGACGATATGTGCTCACACAAGCTCGTACTCACATGTGTATGTGTGTTTATCTTTATTTTTCCTCCAAAAAATGATGAGATTTTGATGGGAAGACAAGACGCATCAGCAAGCAAATGTTAGCTTAGCTGTTTTAGACAGAGAGGGTAATACAAGGAAGATAAACAAATGTACCTGAGATCCTCTTTAATGTGCTCTGTGAGAATGTATCGTAATTTTTTTTTTCTTGAAATCGATTCAATCGTTTGCTGTGCGAAATTGATTTATTTCCGAATATAGCTGGAATCAAAGTACACCGTTTGGCATTCAAATGGAAATGAATTTACATAAACATATCCAAGGTACAAATTAATTTGACAATCGCAGCAAAATTATCCCAGGATCAAAATTATGAGATTGTGTCCTTTCAGTACAGTTCTGTATTACTATGACTTCAAATATTTAAATGATTCACATGAAAATTGTGAGGAATCCGATTTCACGTACTCACAATCGCTAGTTTCATCAGTTTGTCATACTCTTCTAACGAGTACTCATTGTGCTAGCATGCATATGTTTAACATAAAATTGATTTGTATCTTTTCAAATGTTATATAGTACAGATTGTTTGTGTATCTAAAGTTACACTTCATGCAGCTAAATTCGAATAATTCACTTGAGAGTAAAAAGAATAATACATCAAAAAGGATCATATTAGTATGTGTACTAGTGATGGGCGTTTCTGTTATTTTCAAAAAACGAATTGCTTTTTATCAAAAAAAAAAACAACTGTTTTTTAAAACTGTTTGAAAAAAACAGTTTGAATTAACGAAAAGAAACAAATTTTATGCTGTATGCCAATTAGAGTTGGGTCGTACTAGGATTTTCACATACTAAGTAGAACTAGTACGAGTACGAAAAAATACATGTTCCAAATACCTGTTTGAAGTATGTACATACATGCATACAATGCATACGATTTGCAGTGATGTAATGAAACGGACTGATATACCATCCCCCAACCTCCAGACACAACGTTCCCAAGCTAGAATGGTGATGGTGGAAGATAATCTTCAAAGGATACTGAGTCATTAGTCCGTGCAGCTTGTTCGTAACTTTCCAATGGTCGGTCATTTATTTGGCAAGTCTTTCTCCAATCTAGGGGCCATCTAAAGACAAACGATCAAATTCAATCAATTTAATTTGTTTTTCATTTTATTATATGCAAAAAACACATCCTGTATTCGTTCAAATGGCCAAAGTAAAAAAAAATTACTAAGATAGGACCAACTAATCCTGTTGTCATCTATATGACTTTTCATCGAGCGATCTCTGATACCAAACTTTTCTTGGCTAATCTAAAACAGTCGGATTTCCACTTCGCCTCACTGAAGCATGAAGTTTGTCGAACATTTTATTAAGAAATGGTAAAAAAAAATGTTTCGTTTATTAAACATGCACCCACTAGGGGGCCAACCTTTTCCGTAAGGCTGGACATGAGTCCAGGGGCACCTTACCTCTCGCGGTCTCGTAAATTTTATAGCCCCGGTAAAGTTGGAGACACCCTCATGGCCACCTGCAGGAGACGCCAACTGGTGAGCCAAAAAGGATCTCAACCTTATCCTCCTTGGCACTTTTAGTGCTACTTTTAGTTTTTCCGCCGGATTTCATTTTTCCGTATCTTCGAAACTAGGCCGCTTTTCCCAAACTTGTATGAACATTTCGCCCGAAACAACTCAGAATGGACGTTTTTGCCCAATTTCCCTTGTGAAAAAAAAATTTCGCCCTTAAAATATCACTATTGTACTCCCCGACCACTTTCAGTCATTGAAAGTGCCGTAAAGTTAGTTTTTTTTTACCAAACTATGGCCAAAAAAACCCCTTACTCCCCAAAAAAACCGAAATTTTTGTATCACAGCAATAGGTCTTGGCCCGTTATGTCCCAAACCATTCTAACCCAAAATTGGCCGATTTTTTCCGATTTCAGCTCTTTTGCCCTAAAAACTGTTTGAATATTTGCATAAAATACTTGCAAGTACGAAAAAATTGTTTTCCGCAGCTAAACAGTTTTCCACTGTCAAACAGTTAGTTTTAACAAACTTTCGTTAAAAAAAACGAAAAACGATTCGTTTAAAAAAAAAAAACCAAAAACGATTCGTTTAAAAAAAAAACCAAAAACCATTCGTTTAAAAAAACGATTCTTTTTAGAAAAACAGTTCGTTTTAAAAAAGCAGTTCGTTTTAGGAAAACGGTTCGTTTGAGAAAATCGAAAAACGATTCGTTTTAAAAAAACAGTTCGTTTTAAAAAAACGATTCGTTTGAGAAAAACGATTCGCTTTAAAAAAACAGAGTTCGTTTTAAAAAAACGATTCGTTTTAGAAAAAGAAATACGATTCGTTTTAGAAAAACGATTGGCTTTAGAAAAACTATTCGTTGTAGAATAGTTAGAATAATTGGTTTTAGAAATACTATTCGTTGTAGAAAAATGGTTCGTTTTAGAAATGCTGTTCGTTTTAGAAAAAAAATTTCGTTTTAGAAAAACTGTTTGTCGCTATTTGGAAAAACTGTTCGTTCGTTTTTTGCAGCCAAACGTTTTTTGCAAACTGTTTGGCGTTTTTGCACCCATCATTACTGTGTACTGTGACAACAATCAAGTCAATCAACTAAAAACTTGTTCAAATTTGTACTGAAACTAAGTGTCAACTGTCGGATATTCAAAAAACCAGAATCATATAAGTATAAATTAAATGCTTCTTTCATTTTCAATAAATATTTATAAGCTATCATTTTCCTTAATAACCTGCTTACATATTATTTCATTTCATTTTGGTTTCATACCGAGCTCCAAAGAATTATATACCACTTTGCTTTATTCTACTTCCGAAAATTTAAATTAATCCGAAATTTAAAACCACAAAACTTAACCAACAACCTTAAAGATGAATTTTCAATATATCTCGGGCTCTCATTTCCTCAACTTCAATGTCTTCCACAAACCACAGCCCTCACTTTTGGACTGACGTGATACTAATTAATTTCAGCGTTAAGTTCAAATAATTATTCTTCGTGAATACTTGCAAGAGATTTAAAAGATGCATTTTCAGATTGCCCTTTTAGCTATCAAGTTCCACGAGTTCGTTTCAAAGACCCACGCTATCCCGGTGCCATTGTTCTTTTTTGTTCCCCAGGATAATCGCTTTGGCAAGTTTTATACAAACACGAGTAAAGTGCCTTCTACTTTTCAAACAGACAGATACTAGTTAGGTACACCGACAACCAGCCAGCCAGCAGCCAGTTAAACTGCAAACGATTTAAAACTTCAATTTTCTCTAGCACCATTTCGAAAATAGAAGCAGAAGATGAGAAATCTCTGTGAAATTTTTCGAAAAGAACTAACATTTTATCAGAGCGACTGCGGTGCAGTCAGCTCACCTTTACGTTGTTGAACTGAACAATTGTATAATTAGAGCAAAATTATCTAAATATGACAAAGTTCTGAAATCAAGGAATTCACGCCCATCGCGGAAAGTTGAAATCTGTAGCCGCAAAGTTTTTGAATAAATCCATTTTTCAATTATAAAGAAGCTAGGTGTTTGGTCTGATCCTTGGCACATTTAAAGTGAAGATTTCTTGAAAATATCTTAAAAGGGCATGATTATTTAACTTTATCGGGTAAAGGTGAGTCCGTAAGTTAGCAAAAACATCACTTATTTTAACATGTTTACGTGAGATCACTTTGAAAGTGTTTCTCGGCCGATTATTGCAAAAAAAAAACGCGTCACATTTTTCGTCATACCTCTTGAATTATTTTAAAAGTGTCATATTTGGTTAATACACTCAAACAAAATCCTTCTAGTATAACATACTTTTGACGAATATAAAATCTGGACGGGTACTGATGATGGTCATCAAAAGAGACTAGTAGTTCACTATCACTCAGTTCATTGTCGCCAAATGTGATGTTTATACTGTCACTGCAGGACACCACACTTGTAACAGGATACGAATTTCATGTTTCCTGACTCACTGATTTACCCTGCTGCCAATCGTAAAATGGTAACGAAAAATGCAAAGCGATGGTTTACTCGACTATGCGGTGTGAGAGACCAAAGATACATATATGCAAAAATATTCGCCAATTGTTCTGTCTTCACTCTACGTTTCCCACATCAAAGCCAACATCCTTTTTGCCTGCATTTCAGTGCTTGTGATTTTCCGGGTATTTTTTGAATATCGTACCGCGTATATTCTCGACTAGTGCTCAATTCCATGTAGAGATTTGAATTTTTATGGTTGAATGTAGATTATGCATTTTATGAAGGTACTATATACATACATATAAGCACTACAGCGTTAACCCAGTAAGATTCTTGGTCGGTTGCTTTGAAAAGCTTTGGTCGAAAGTTATTATTCTCGTTTGCATTTTCCTTTCAGTTGGTTCGCAGTCATAAACGTGATATAAAATGACTGTGACTTCGAAGAGAGAGAGTAAATCTGTATTATTTTGCACAAAAACGCAAACTAGGATATGGATGAGTGTGTCTTTGGTGAAATGTTAACCGTAATGTAGAAAGACTAGAGTTTGATTATGTATAGTGATTTAGACTGGTATAAAATGGAATGAAATGTTGAATTAAATTGTGCTTTGTTAATACTTGGAAGTTCAAGAGGACTCAAGTGTTTCTACTACAATACAACTTTCGTTTGAATATAAGTTTCAACTTATTCTTAATATGCGTTCAGCTTTTGTTGTAATACCAATTAATATTAATAGACTTTTGCTATGGCTAAACGATGTACAGCGTCTGAATAAGAAGTAATGAGCTAAAATTCGGCGAAAACAATTATTGAATTTATCGCTAGAAACTACTGAAAACATTAAAAATGGGTTTTCTATGCTTGAAAGGTGTTTTCGTAGACAATTTCCGAATCGCCCTTCAAGCAGTGCGTAGAACCCGATTAAACCTTCGCTACGGACTCTTGGCGGCAACCTTGGCGTCAGTTGAGGAAACAGAAATGAGTTTGCCGTGAGCATGCCCAAAAACTGCCGGTCATTTTAAACACACCTCGAAAGATCTTAATAAATAGACACACATAATAAACACATTGAATGTTTCTGTGCTTATTCAACACAAAACAGCTGAAAATTAAGGGAGAAAATAATGAGCATAAACTACCACAATCGATAGAAAATAGAATAAGAACTAAAAGAAAATTACCTCTTTTAACTTTCTACACATTATGAGGGCTTTTTCTAATTTCCTAAGCGCCAAAACATTCAACCTAACCTTGAAAAAACCAAAGCCAGCTCATGGCTAAAAAGACAACTTCTCATGAGCTTTTATTTTTCTATCAGCACATTCTATAGTTCTGCACGTGAACTACCTTTGAGGAATAGAATTTCTCTACTAGTGAATTCACTAGTACAGGAGTGCTGTTGTTTCCAATGCGTCTGTTCTGTTCTATGCTGGATAGAGGAGCAAAAAAACGCGCCTGTTGTTGCCTACAAAAGATCTCCAAAAGATAACAGAGAAATTGTCCAAAAAGAGTAAGTAAGCAAGTAGGTATTATGTAATTATGTACAGTATAAATAGTTATTGTTTACAAAGTATGCGGTGTAATCACAACAAATAATATAGAAAGATATGGAAGAAATCAATATCTCTATAGACAGTCAAGTGGCGGTTAAAGCTTTGATGTCTTACACATACAAATCGAAGTGTGTACTTGACTGCATTCAGGCCCTGAATAGACTGGGCAACATCAGATGGGTCAGAATTTTCTGGGTTTCTGGTCACAAGGGCATTGAAGGAAACGAGAGGGTGGATGCGTTAGCCAAGCGCGGGGCTAGCCTTATCCTGTCAGGATCGGCTGACATTCCTACTCCAATCCAAACAATCAAATACTCAATCGACTCCAATATGATGTAAGGTGCGATGTGCAGATGTCGTACATTTTAGACCTGCAGGCTAACCAAAATCATGTGAGGGTCGTACAATCTCGTAGCGACTAAGTACCTGCTTGAATTAACGCGGACTGACTGCAAACAGCTGGTCGGCATCATTACTGGCCACTGTTTTGTAGCAGCTCATGCCATGAAAATGGGACTCCTAACCAGCGACACCTGTAGCAAGTGTCAAGAGCCGGGAGTCTCAGAAACAATCCAACACCTTCTGTGCCACTGTCCAGAAAGTGCTGCTTCGGTGAGCCCTGGCTGGTGGATCTCTCACATGTAGCAGAGCACAGGCTGAAGGACATACTTCAGTTCGCAGAAAAGTCCGGGGCCTTCGATGGCCGTTTGGACTGAACTTTCCTTCTGCGGCTCCATTTATCTGGTATCCCTACGCTAAACCTAACCTATAGAAAGATAAGTTTTTGTTTATATTTTATCAATTAACGTTTCCATAGCATCTCAAACTGCTTTGAAAATAGTTTTAGTATTTAAAACATAATGGAAAAGAGGGTGTCGAAACAATTTGGATTCAAGGTCAAAACAACAATGTCATGGAAACATAGTAGTTAATTTGCTAAATAGGGGTCAGTAATTCAATTTTCGTGTATTTTCTTTTTGAAGAAAATAAATTGAAACATATTCTTTCAATTGTTACACAAACAAATAATGCTTATTTTTACTTATTTGCCTGTTTTGAACAAGCTTTGACTGATGGAATAATTGATATCAGCTTCTGCCTTATGTGTCTCCCTCCCACCATAGCTAAGCATTCGCTTTAAAGGGTAACCTCCTAGGCTTTGGCATTATCATAGAAAAAAAAACGGGAATAAAAGAAATAAATTTGTTATATTATCTGACCCAAATCCTGGGGTGAAATGACTGTTGAAAACTTTAGGTCACCATAGCTACATTCGTTTGTTAAGTACCGCAGAATTGCGGTCAATCTTTCGTGAAGAGTGATCGTATTTTTTATCTTGATGAATGGGGTGACCGACTGGACCAACGTATTGTATGTCGTTTAATCCATGCGTTGATAATTATGCTACTCAAAAGGCTACAGTGAGAATTGTTAAACTAAATTTAAATGATTTATTCGTTTTCAGTCAGCAAGCCATCCCGCATGTGACTTCCTTTTTGGTTTTCTTTTTTATGTATATACAAGGTGATATAACAAACGTATAATCTAATTTCTCCATATGCTTTGGATTCATTAAAAAATCAAACAACATTTTTTCTGCCAGTTTTTCTTGAATTTCTTTAAATAAATGAAAGAAGAAAAAAACGAAATGCAGCACAGCAGTAATGAATAGACAGTTCGACTAGAATGAACTCAGAGTTTTGCAGATTCTCCCAAAATTATTTTAAAATACCCCAAAAGATGCTGTTTTGCTTGAAAAATCCCCCAAATTTTTTCTCTGAATCTGGTTCGCTGTATGAAGAATAATATCTTCAAATGTTTAACTAAGAAGGTAATACTACTTTAATGCTGAATTGTTATTTTGCTCTCAATGAACTTAAAAAGTTAGTCGGAGGAAGAGGGGTAAAAATCAAAAATCAATCAAAAGTTTAAATTTACTCTTGAAATTTAAATGAAATCAGCAGTTTTAAATATCCCAGTGAATTCCGTCTTTTGGTTTCTGGAACATATATGGTTTTATTCGAATCTTTTATGAATAAAGGATATGCAATATTGCTCTTAAAACCAACATAAGAACCAAAAGAATACAAATTCTGGTTTGAATACCATAGTACCCAGCCATTCTATCCACTCATACATGTCATTACGGCCATTTTCAGGCACAACTTTACAAGAGAAGAATACCACTTGCATGAATCTCAAAATTTAGTAAAGTGAAACACTTGTTACTCATGTTCATTATCGAATGTTTATCTTTAAAACTTTGAAAGCAGCATCTCCTACAACATAAATGATGAAAACGCTCAGTGCTTGCAAGACTTTAATAGCACTGCAACTAAAAGTCAACCAAAACTATTTCATGTCAAAATCAACCTACCTTTTGAAACTCGCTGTCAGCCGATCGAAAGTTATTCGAATAGAAATACATTTTGAATTGCCATCCGACCAATTACCAGAATTTGGAAAATTTAAGCATTGGCTACTTATTCTCATTGTAGCTGTTTGTTATATGAATATCTCATGGTAGCATCTGCTGATACGAAAATGGTGATGGCAACCCTCTGCTACCACCAAAGCTAGCATCAAATCTGTTTCCTGTTATGGTCAGCCCACACTGTGAATTTTATTTTGATCCGACGACTACATTGGAAGCTATCGACCTAAAAATAAATGTAGGACTATCACCTGCAAAAATTTTCAAACTTTCGAAATCTTCATATTTGTTGTTTACTGTTACTGCGGGATCATAAACATTTGAACATTTAATGGTTACTTTGCTTGGTAAAGATTTGACGAAAAATTTCAGAAACTACCACGGCTGACAGCCGAACAATGATTTTTTAACCAAATTCCTTGCAAATTTGGCCTATAGTAAGGTCCATTTATTGTATGAACTTTGTTTGGATTTCATGAATGCACCGAAAGCTATAGGGCAAAAAGCTTTATTTTGCTGAGCAAATATTCAAGAGCGAATATTACCATAGCTAGCAGGTCCAGCCGAGTTTTTCAAGCTAAATTCTACCATACGTGGCCTTAAGTAAGGTCCAGCTACTATGTTAATTTCTTTCAGATCTGGCTACTGAATCAGAATTTATAGGGCAAACAACCAGTTATTTTTCTTCGTTATTTTTCAGCTTGAGTGAGTTCGTTTCGAGTGCCCAAAATAGAAGAAATGTGCTACATGAAATTTTGAAATCTTTAACTTGACAGACAATAGACAAGATTTACTTACTAATCGACTGATTTTTCTTTTTATAATGTGAACATTTTTGAGGAGAGTCGATGATTTGTTTTTTTTTGTCACGTGCCTGTCGTAACTACAGGGTTGCCCGCAACTCGTGCATTGTTCTAGTTATGTATAGATTTAATCAGCATCAATATGTTTTGAAAATTTGGCGATTATCCTATGTTTTAGTCAGAAGCTATTACAAATCGAAATTTGTAAAAAAAAGCTTAACTACTTTTAGGCATTCATTGCCCACATAAGGCTCAGAATTTCCAATTCTTTATCATAAGCATGCACAAAACATTATCAGTTTTCATTTTCAGTGTTTGTTTTATTTACGAAAAATTTCTTTACATAGAAATATAGAAGTACATCAAAATCCACTAAAATGCCCACAGCCGGCATAGGGTTATAGATATCTTAATTTTAACTAATCATGGACCAACTCCTTATATACATCTATATAATGATAATTTCAGCTGAATCAAAGTGACCACTCCAGAAATTATCTCCCTTAATCTTTTTGCTGATCATCTTCCTTAATATTTTTGAAGAAAATGAAAAAGAAATGAAAAAAAAAAGAAAATTTCGACAAAACAATGTTAATTCTATCTTCTTCGAACATTGATAACAACCAAGCGAAAGAATAAGTAATTAATAGTTATTTCACTTTTCTTCCGAAGCATTAATTATTTTTACCAAGTTGAATTTTAATACTATAAATATAAAGATGTTATCAATTAAAGTACTGCTCTACACTTCTTTCACATTTTGATAACAAATACCACGGGAGCTTTGATTTCGGCAAGAGTATGAAATTAAAAATATATAATAAGAAATTCATCCTAAATTTCATGCATCTTTTCGCCTCACAAAAATATACGAAAAATGTGATAAAATATTTCAAGCATATGGTAAATTCATTAAAAATTTAAAAAAAAATTACTAAAAACTGTGACTGGTTAGTTTGGAATACCCCAATATCCCCCAAAATCTAATGAATGAACTGGATCGAGACTTTTTCATGAATGTTGTACTATATTTAGTGAATCCAATCCCGGGATCCCGAAAAATTTTTAGTCCCGAAAATCCCGGGATTGATGGTTTATAATCCCGGGATTGGATTCCCTAGCTATATTGGACTTAAGCCAAACGGTCTCAAGCCAAATGGACTCAAGCCGTTTGCACTGCTCGTGAATGGGGGCATTGAAAACACGTTGTACGCTGAACCGAGGCTTGCAGGCCACTGACGTTTGGTGAGTTTTGAAGCTGAAGAAGTGAAAATAGGACTCATTATTTTTCATACACAACCTTTATACCATACCAAAAGAAGATAAAAATAGTGCATAATAATTTTATGTTCATAATATTTTTATGTTCATAAATTTTCAAATTTTTGTTAAAACCACTTGCAACTAATTCTCCTAACCAGTTCCTTTTTAAGTCATGGGTAAAAATTTTCATCAATGAGATGAGAAGTTTCATCCTAGTCTTTTTACGCAATTGAAATTTCTTGGGTCACTTTTTAGTTATTACTCAGGATAACCTGTCAATGTGATAACAAAGCAGCAAAGTGTAACAAAGCATTCTCCGGATAAGTGATAACCGTGACTTGAAAGCCATATTTCTGTGGAAGACATAATGAAAGCCTTAATGCAGCACTTGCTAATGCTTCATTGTCTGAATAAAAGAATTTACCTAATAAGTTTCGATTTGTCCACTATTTTCTAATTTAGTACTGACAATAGACAACCAACATAGATTCCATTAAATGATACAATTCTCTAGATAAGTAACATTTATTCACCTTTATTTCAGCTAATTTCATTGTTGTTTCTTCATTCCAGGACAGTGTCAAAGGACTCATCAGCAGGTCGAGCAAGGTAAGTGTTTCCAGTCATCATCCTGGATAGCAAGCTTGGTGATTTATAGCCTCGAGCGCCTAGTAATAAAATGTGGAATTGATAATGAAGCTTATAATTGAACGTTGTATAAAGGGACTGTGTGTGTAGAAGACTAGATATTTATATGACAGACAAAACGGCTCACCTATTACCTTTGGATGGTTTGGGATATTTATCAGCACGTCTATTTTGAAAGCGCCCGTCATTTGAAAGATGGACAATCTACAAAGTCATTTATTTCAACCATTGTTTAATGTCGTTGATGTAGCGTAGTGACCTGGAATTGGAGGGAGACCTTTTAATGTGTCATTTCGAATACAAATTGAGTGAATTGAGTACGCGTTTCTAATTCACTATAATTACAATGAAAAGATCTGAGCATGAGTTTTGAAATGTTATCTTTTAGTCATCAAAGTATGAGCAGACAGCACTTTTTTGTGTGAATTTAGAGGCAATAAAGAGATAAAAAGGAGTCAATTCAGCTTCATGGAACTATGGAAGTTTTTATTCAATTAGTATTGTGCCTCTTAATAATGAAGTAAAAACTGGCCACACAGTTATCTGTTGTTTTTGCTATTTGATCCACAGATTTGAAGAGCATGTTTTGTATGTGTAGTTTAAATAATTTATTTAGACCAAGTATACAAACAAAAACATATTTTTTTGGAAAATGCAGGCGTGCAGGTAAATTTTTGGTCTTAGCAGTTTTTCTTTGAAGCTATCAAAGTATAAAAAAAATCATCTAAATGATGAATTTAAATTGTGATTTTATTTATATTTAACACCAGCAACATAATAGCATTCGTTCTGCCACCATCATTAATCAGACTAGAAATGAAGTATAACAATAACTTGTTTTGTCAAATGGAGATTCGAGTATAGCCATGCATCGAGTCCCATGAAATGAATTACAACACTGAATAGGACACATTATAAATAGGAATATTTAAGAGGTTGGGAGTAGCTCATGCCTACGATGGGTTTCACCATGAAAAAATTACTAGGGATTAGGGCTTATCTATGAAAAAAATCATAAAAGACTATCATAAAGTTTTTCTAAGAAATATATAATTTTCAGTCTTCTTAGTATTACTGCTGGTGCCTTGGAATTTCTTTGTTATTGGTGCGTACTAACAGTAGTTTTGGAAGTTTAATATTTAGCTATATTCGTTAACAACCTAGATAACACCATTTTTAGGTAAGCAGTTTATAAACATAATGCATGCGTGTGACTTCAGCCAAGTAAACATCTTTGTCAAGAGACACGGAAAATTATTTTATCTTGTTTTCACTTCCGGCAATGTAACAAAATACCAATCTTTAGCTTTGATTTACATGCCAAAGTATCTCTTTTGATGGCACACCATTTCAATTTAATTTCAAGAGAGCTGATCTACACTCAGAAAAATATATTTCCGAGAATCAAAGAAAATATTTACTTGTTTACGAGATGTGAAATCTTCCACAAACCAAATAAACTTTTATTTGATGTCAGTAATTTGTATCAATGTTGTGTAAAAATTTCTTACATTTAACGGAATACAATTTTTACTTTTACTTATTTCAAGGAAGTAATTTTCCTCAAATCTAGTAAATTATGGCTACAAATTAAGAAAATTATATCTACAATGCGAACATGTTTTTACATGTTTCAACATCAACCAAGCTTCAATATTCCATGAAAAAATGGATAGTTTTTATGATTTCTATTAACATTTTCTTTATACAAATGAGCGGTCAGTAGCTTAGCTCGCTGACGCGTCAGTCCCAAGCAGCGATCTACTGCTCGCGGGTTCAAATTAGAGATGGGCAAAATGCCTCATGGCTCATGAGGCATAGCTCTTTCTTACAGTGCAGCGCCTGAAAAAAGCACAGCATAGTCTGTAAGCGAAAGCTTTCGTTTGAATAAACTTAATGAAATGCCAAGCGGACAGTGTACTGAGAGTACGGCGCAATACTGTGAAATACTCTAAAAAAGAGCGATCAGTGGTGTGTCATGAGGCATTTTGCCCATCTCTAATACCGGCTTCTCTCTCTCTCTCCCATATGTGTCTCCAAACATAAATTACTTATTGCAAGTACAATATTTGTCTGAGATCAAAATATTGCTTTGGCACGTGAAGATATTTTGTTGTTTCGTTTTATTTTTTTTAATGTTTTCTTACTCCCTTCAAAGTAATCGTCCTGTTCAAATGAACGGAGGCAGAGTTTTTGCGTGCCAACGACATGCGATGTTCTCAAGTGGTCCCCCATCTAAGTAATAATCGCGCCCAACATTGATTAACTTCAGTAATCGTAGGGAACCGATTGATGCCAGATTATGGAAACATTCCCTTCCAAATTTTACTCAAAACAAGTTCAATATCAGTTCTTTGAAATGAAGAAATTCCTTTCTTTCGATTGAGTAAACATTTTTTCGGCGCAAAATCATTACCAATTTTCTTTGATATGTTAATTTTTCCTCAACAAATTGAAATATTTTTCCGAGTGTAGTGCTATCAAATCTGTCTTAGCAATCTTAGGTCCATTTTCCAATGGAATAAATTACTTACTAACCAAAACAAAACACGACTAACTTTCAGCCTGAATAATTAAGGGGTTTTTTCCCCTAGTGAAGATGACCAAAAAAGATCTGCTTATCAGATCCCCGGGTAACCTACTACCACAGAATTAATTCAGTAAAAAAAACCATCTACGAGCTCATGAAGTTCCGAGTTGGAAGCCGCGCTGCTTCGATCCGGCCGTGCTGCCTCACCTATCGGTAACCACGGATTTCAGAAGCTACCACAGCTTATGGGTCGTAAAAGTTTACCTCTCCGTAGGTACGGTTAAGCCAATGCTCAATAAGACCAATTAGCTTAGCCGTACAGCGTCCTTTATTGCTTGCACTCCAACGTTGTCGCCAAAGTTTGGGCGTAGCCTCAGTTTTGCCAAGCTTTGAGCGAAAGAGGTACTTTTCCTTGCGTTCTCGCACTATTAGATCAATCGAGATTACTCCTGATACCCCCATCACACCCTCTTCTGAGACCGTGCGGTAGCTACAGGCGGTTTTCAGGACATCCCACCGCTGGACACTGGCAATGCACCTCTAGAACTTCTTAGTTCGGAGTGCATCTCTCCAAATTTCGGTTCCATATAACACGTGAGAATCGGTCGTTACCATCAGCAGCCTCCATCTAGCCTCACTGGATCCGCCGACGTTGGCCATTAGCCCACTCAGCGAAGCGACGAATAATAGAGCCTTGCCACATTTGCTGCAGATATGATCCCTATACGTCAGCTTGTTGCCTTGCTGGTCTGGACCTCGACGGAGCCAACTGTCATGGGTATGACAGTTGGTATCCTCCGCTTAGTCAGCATTACAATTTCTGTTTTTGAGACTGCCAGCTAGAGGCCACATTGGTCATTCACTAATCCATCCTCCTCATGACTTGGTTAAGTTTTAGTTGAATAAAATTGGCAGACCTGAAAATGATTGCCGCTGTGCGATGTCATCAGCGCAACTTACCAGGCACACATCCACAGGCATTTTCAGGCGTAGCAGTTCATGATGTTCCAGAGGTCAGGTATTAAGATTGAAGCCTATGCCACACCTGTGGGGACTGGACTCCTTTTGACTCCGTAGTCGAGCAACCATCGGTTCCTGAAGTTGCTGGTCGCCCCAAATCTCATACAAAACTATCAATGTTTATTCACTTTTTTCTCAGTTTCAACTGAATATGTTTCCCCTTTTTTATTTGGTTTATTATATATACATATTTAGTTGCATTGTTGCGAATTCGCAAAATTTTTCTAAAAAAAGCTAATCGTAGAATTTTAATTCATATATTTAAGAACATAGGAAAAACAGACTCATCAACATTTTTCAAATCTTTCCTGAGAAAAAGGTATATGAGTGCAAAAAACATGATTTTACAGGAATTATCAACAAAGTTGAAAATGTGCTTTGATGATATTTCGGAGGGTTTGCCACTCTAATCTCAAATATTTTAATTTAAAGATCAATTTTTTCCCAAATAAATGCATCAAAAGATATTTTTGTAGTGCGAGAAAAAAAAAAGGAAATTGTAACAGTATTGCAGATTATTTAGCATAAGATGTAATGAAAGTCTTACGAAAAGGATTTTTTTATTGTATTCCGCTCCAAGTAACTCGTTTTATGTGATTTTGGTGCTAAATAGAGCATGAATTAATACTATAGACAACCATTAATAAGCTTTAAGCTTTTAAATATAAATTCCACACATGGCCAAGTCAAATAGATTTAAGTCAGTATAAATAGCAAATGGTACTGTTTGTTTCCTTCCAATTAATTTCCGTAATGCCCTAAAGTTAAGTACAACGAACAATTTATCTCATTTCAAACACTATAGTATTTACTTCTGTATTTACTGGGACTATTATCTTCTTCGCTCGAAATCATACGCAAAGTAATTTAAATTTACCCATAAAATCCGAATCACACTACCCCCATATTGCTCGTGGTGACCACATCTATTCCAACAATAAATGAAGAATTTAATTGATTTCAATATAACACCATTTCAGCCTACTAGGCAAAGCCCAAGTGGACATTCATCGATTTAAATAGCACAATTCCCTCTGTGGCACATCCGGCTACAAATTACATATGAAATCTATTCGAAAACCAGTGGGCCTATTCAATCCGGGACTAAACACCACAAACGCCATAAATCCCGAGACAAACATCTAAATAAAGAGGCAAATGTGTCACTTCTTGGTGGAAAATTGTCGCATAAGGTTTCGCAATTTGAAGCTGTTAGAAGGACATTATTCATCATAAACTTCACATGCCCGATTATACTGTCTCCCAGCCTGTCGACATAGTCTCGAGATAGCCCGAAGAGAATGAATATTTTTCGGCTGTCGTTTTTTTATTCAGAAAAATATGGGCCACTCTGGAATGGACAACATAAAAAATATGGGCACTCCTTTCAGCTATTATCGCTCTGTCCGTGAACGGTCATCATTTTAACCGGCCACGATGATAAGCCCGGGAGCGTCATGTCGAGTTTGCAAGCAAGAGGACAAGAATAGGTCGTGCCAACCCCATCACACGACCTTTTACCCTCAAATCACATAAATCACATGGTAATGATCCGATGTGATGTTGCGGGAAATTAGTTACCCGAGAAATCATCCTCTCTGCGGGCGAAGGTCGCTAGCCGAAGGAAGCTAGCCTCGAACATAGCGACGACGAGAAGACCACCCGACGCTGTCTAAATTGCACTCCTCAACTTTGTTGAGGGTTAGTTGGGATTTCGATGGATAACCTCATTTTCGTGTCGGGACTTTTCGGAAAGTCAATCAATTTAGTGCAACAGATGCACTAAAGTAGTTGTGTGTCGGTTCGGTATAGTGAGTGAAAATTTAGTTGGAGTGAAAGTGGCAATGTGGCACAGTGGGTGTAAACCTTGATTTATCGAGTTAGTTTTGCTAGTTTGCTACCGGCTAGATCATGATTTCAGAAGTTTGTAGTCAATAAATAATTTTGTTTTGAAATGGAGCTGTTTTTTTTTTGTAAGTTTGACAAGAGTGCATTAATCTAGTTTGATAAGCTTAGTTGAAATCTTTGCATATATAATGTTTTATTTAAATTACCATCAACAGCAAATGTTTTCACATCGAAAGAAACGGAACAGGAACGGAATAATATACAAAAAATAGTTAATTTTGGGATATACAGTAAGCCCTCGGTAAAAGCAACCCTCGATAAACGCAATACCTCGGTTAAAACAACACCCAAATTTATACCATAGTGACTCAGTAATTGCAACTTTTCAAAAAAATGTGACTCAGTAAACGCAACTTTCCATCTATGCTCTTATCTCGTTTTTTTGTCTTTGTTTTATTTTTGTTTGGTTTTACTGTAACTGGCAGTTATTTTACAGCTACTTCTCTCAGAACTTTTAAAACTCATAGATCGTGGGTGCATTGTATTTGCGTCATAAAGGAATAAGAAGAAACGAAGAGGAAAATATTTCGTATTTCTTCCAAAACCCGTTTGTTATTTTTTTATTTCGTGTCCGTGAATAATCTTGTGAAAATCAAAAACAAAACAAAGGTGAGCATTAAAATTAGATGAAAGGGTTTGCGTGTGTTTTACCCATATTTTCCCACCTAACCCGAATTGTAGCTTGTGGGCAAAATGAAATTATGTGACTACACTACACTCATTCTTTTTCCTCTATGATTTGCTTTTTAATTTACCAGTGCTCAGCAAATATTCTCGCGGTCGGTAATTGCTTTATTTTAATTTAGAAATCATAGCTATCGTAAAAAAAGTTCCCAAACTGTCTATAAAGCAGAAGGAAGAGATTTTAACCAAATTGAGTGACGGAGCATCAGTAAAATCGCTTTGTGAAACATACAAGTGCAACAAGTCAAGCATTAGCAGAATAAAAAAGAGAAAACATTTGCTTAACAAATTCGTATCAAATTCTGAGTCTGGACCGGGAAAGCGCGTAACTTTAAAAGTCTGCGAGTATCCAAGGATGGAAAAAGCTTTGTACAATTGGTTCCAGAGGCAACACAGGCAAAACGTACCCATTTCCGCACAAATCCTTAAGTCAAAAGCATGCACGCTTCACAAAAAACTTAAAGAAAAACCAGGTGCTTTTAATGCCAGCAATGGCTAGTTTTCAAATTTCAAAAAACGGAATGGAATCCGAATGCTTAAAATTTGCGGAGAAAAGCTGTCAAATAAGCCAAAACTGGTGGAACCATTTTTGATTAAATTCGAGAATAAAATTAAAGAGCTTACCAGATCAAATTTACAATGCGGACGAGTCTGGCCTATTTTTTAAGCTTTTGCCAAACAGAACGTTTGTGGGTTCCAAAGAAGCTACTGCTTCTGGTAGGAAAGTAAGCAAGGAGAGAATCACTTTTCTTGCTTGCACTAATGCGTCTGGCACGCACAACGTCAAATTGTTCGTTATAGGAAAAGCTGTAAATCCTCGAGCATTTAAGCATTTCGAAAATAAGCCCGTCGTTTACAAGGCCAACAAAAATGCGTAGATGACACACGAATTTTTTAAAGATTGGTTTCATTCAACTTTCGTGCCAGAGATAAAATTATTTTCGAATTGATTTCGTCGATTTTTAAAATTGTTTTCATATTTTTTCCTTGGTTTAAATGTCATCAACTTGACAAAACTGTACTACAAAAAAGGACTTTTGGCACATTTAATCGGAAGCCGAGGTTCAGAGTTGGAGAGTAAAATAAAGGCTTTTAATTCGAGGCATGCCATTTGCCTCCTGGCTACTGCATGGGACAAGGTTAAGTCTTCGGCTATACAAAAGTGCTGGAAGCCTTTGATGTCTCCTGATAGTGAGTGGGATGAGGAGGATGAGCTGCCGTTGAGGGTCATTAGCGATAAAATCATTAGTAACCGCGAAATGATGACATCCATTAATGACTTGCTTCAAGATTAATTTGCCACTGAAACTTTTGTCACAGAGGGATTAAGCAATTCGATTGCGGAAAACGATATCGAGCAGGTTCCTGTTTGCCACAATCTAGAAGCCGAAGAAATCGAGAGTGAAGAAAGCACAGGTTCAAGTGTAAGTCCTCCACGGCCAAAAATCAAAACAGAACATGCTATCAAAGCATTTAGCATTTGTCTTCTGTCTGAAGAAAACTCGGTCTCACTAGAAGATACCTTGACTCTTCAAAAACTGCGAGAGCTGGTCGTTGACATTGATGTATCCTCCAAGAAAAAGCAAACGAACATTTCACAATTTTTTAAACCAATTTAACCAAATACTGCATTACATATGTAAATAAATTGGAATTGTTTTTGCGGGATGATTAAAATTGAAAAATTTTTATTTATCTTGAAAATTTTATTTGACAAAGTGGTTTCGAAAGCATGCACTGTTTTCTCATCAGACACCAGCACACAATGCATACTTGACTGGTGTGACCACTTGCAGTTGGAAATCATTAATTGTTATTTACGCTGGTTGTGATAAATTTTAACATCTCCGACTTATATCCATATATATAATAACCTTTATGAGTAAATTATTTCCATGGATATAAGTCGGAGATGTTAAAATTTATCACAACCAGCGTAAATAACAATTAATGATTTCCAACTGCAAGTGGTCACACCAGTCAAGTATGCATTGTGTGCTGGTGTCTGATGAGAAAACAGTGCATGCTTTCGAAACCACTTTGTCAAATAAAATTTTCAAGATAAATAAAAATTTTTCAATTTTAATCATCCCGCAAAAACAATTCCAATTTGATTCTGCTTTCGGAGGCTTATTCCGCAAAACGATCGAGCTTCCCGTATCAATTATTCTCTGCTTTGATAAGCTTTAGAGACGATATACGTTGTCTATGCGATTATAGACAAGAAGGGAACCGTGATCACAAATCAATAACCTTTATGAGTAAAATATGTAAATATTTTTTTTTAATGAATTAAATTATATTACTTTTTTTACGACAAACAATATTCTTTCATTTTTCACACTTTAGTTTTCACGTTTATTTCTAATTCAAGGCAAAACTTTTTTGTGACTCGGTTATTGCAACAACCTCAATTAACGCAACTGCTCGAATTTTCATCGGTTGCTTTTATCGAGGGCGTACTGTATCATATTAAGCTTGAATATGAAAGCATACTTGCCGTAATAATTCCGGAAACTAGTCTTAGATGTTGGTACCACCATCGTGTCGTAGCCACTTTTTCTAGCTGAGATCTATGACTCAATTCGATGTGAACTATCTCTTGTACAGTTGTGTATTGTGGATTGTCTTTTGTGAAGTTGAACTCTTATAAGCCGCAAGTTGTTGATGATATTATATAGCCAATTCAGTACTTGAGTTATATACTAAAAACTGGAATAGATAAAATCTTGTTATCGACTGGGGGGAAATTGCTATTTTTAAACTGATGACATTCAAATGAAATGCTGGCTCGTCGCAAAAATAACAAGAGTATATTGAAAGTAAAAAGCGAATATCTCATAAATTTACTTTTTTTACAAATCGCTACAGTAAATTCAGAGTTTGCAAAGATCAATACAAGGCTAGTATTTTTTATTTTAAAACTGATAAAACATACCCCCTCATCTGATGAGGGAAATGTTTCGCAAATTCTATAACTTAAAAAAAAACTATCTTTTACTTTCAAACAAGATAACAAGCCCGAAAAATAGTTGTCTATGACCTCTGAAATCCAAAACAAAACACCACTTGTACGTTCCGCTAAAATAAAGTCTATCGCATATTATCCCAGCACCCTACTACCAGCTCAACCATGAAGGCTTTGCAATGCGAAATTAAGATCGTCACGATAAAAGCCGTTAGTCCTTCGACACAATCTTTTCCTGGGCTATAATCAGAACCTCTCAAAGAGGCGGGTCGGTAAATTGAATTGTTCCCGGCACACGCATGGAGACGTGCCAGCAGATGAAAATTATGGCCGGCATCGCACGCTGCCGAATACGACCCTAGTTAACGGGCAAAGGGAACTAATGCATGTTGCATAGGATTTCCTGTTACCTTTGACCTAGTACCTTTCTTTGCAGTTGTGGTATGCAGGCCGAGCATGATGCAAAATCAATTGATACGCCCTTTGAATTATTGATTTTGCCACCAGCGGAGGAGTTAAAGGTGAAAAATGAATAGCAGCAGTTTTCGCACGACATGAAGCTCCTGAGTAAAAAATATTTTTCCATATCATGCTGTGAAGATATGAAATGAAATTTTTGCTAGCTTTTCATGATTGTTGGTATTTCCATGGCGTTAATTATAGGCCAGGAGTTATTGTAGATGAGACACGTATTTATATGACATATGAGAAGAATTATTTCGTATCGAGTTATTGGAAATTTTTAGCTCTAGTCAATAAAAAACCGATTTCATCAAAAACAATGAATGACTGAGTTGAAACTATATATGTATATTATCGGGTAGTAAGCAATCTGACAGCTTCTGTTTGGATTCATTTTCAACCAAATTAATTTGTTCAGCTATGACTTGTAGCTGTTTGTCATTTATATCCAAAGAGAATATAAAATTCTAGATTTCATGCAAGTCTATCTTTCATCTCTTCTTTGTTGAAAACCATGAAAATTGAAACTTTCAGAACGTATCACAATTCATCCACAACTTGGATTTCCTGACTGCGATTCGGGTCTTAAAAACACTGTCTGTTAATTTATAAAAAAGAATGACTTTACAGATCTATCGAAATCGTACGAAAACAATACATCTCTAAATCCGTCCTGGTTAATTAATGCGGCCATTCATTAGCGATCCCCATCTTCCAGTTACTCAAAGTATCTTTCAAATATTCCAGTAAATCCTTCAAAATTATAACCTAAATAAATGATACAATAGCTACCAGCAGCCTAAAATAACAAAGGCATCACTTGCTTGTAAAAAAAAAAATTGAAATATCTTATGATGATCATTATCTCGTTCGGATTGTTAGCATTTCTGTCTTCTCTACTACGAGCTATTACTACGCTGGCTATACAAATGCTTTTGTGACTAAATAAATTATTTTTTACGCTTCTTTTGGCGGCCCGATCCAAAATCCAACAAAGAAATTACTAACTTCATTATTTTTAAGTCAAAAGAAATTGAAAGCAGTTGAAATTCAAAGATAGATCGGAAATCCACTTGGTTCGTTCAGTTTGTCTTTTTTCATAGACTATCTTTTCTTAACGAGAAAAATGTCGGAGAGAGAAAAAAGGGTAGGCCTTAGAATCCGACTGAAGCGTAAATGATTATTTGCCCTGACCTGAATCAGAAATGCTGGCGTCTCGGCAAAATTGCTGGGTACGAGACGGGAACTTGCTGAAGAATAAAAGGACGAAATCCATCGTTTGTAGTTACATACATAGATACATATCTACGATATATATCTACTGGTTGTCTCTGCTTTCAGGTTACTGTTATTAAAGCAGTAATCCGAAAAGAAAGAATAGTGAATTTTCTTGCTTTGGTAAATCCCTGCTCGACGGCATACGCCTACGTGAATTTTTTGTCAGCGAATATTTCGCTTCATTTGCCATCCGTTTGTTTTGACGGCATAGAAATATTCCATTGATATTCTGTGGAAGTCAAAAGAGGCATTTGTCATAAGACAGAGTATATATGGAATGGCAAGATTTAGCGTGGTGTAGCGGGGACGCAAGGATTCAGATGTTGTTGAATTATGTTTTTGAGGAAAAACTGAGAATTTGTTTTGTTTGTATAACGGAGCACTTTTTGGCTTGCTTTGACGTTGGAACGCACGGGTGTTGTTTTGGGGAGTGCAAAGAAGAGTGCAAAGAAGTCCCCTACTTCCAAACCATTGTATTAAAGTGACGTGAATATCCAGATATAGATTGGTTTATGTATGTTATTAGAAGTCATAAGTTGTAAATTATTTGATTTGGTGCGGACGTGTATGCATAAATGAACGATTATTTTTCGTAATAAAGATTTCATCATTTTAACCCTAGGATGGTACCCATGAGTAATTTTTACTCACATACGGTATATATTTACCATGAGGCTAGAAGTTGTATATTCTTTTAATGTTTAATGATAAAATAAAAAATGTACATAATACTATTGTTGTCTTCTTTTTAGTAAAAACATGTGCCTAAAATCATCCAAAAATTCCGCTTTATATCTCCAATATTGAAGCTTTAATCCAAACGCTGATAGTATTTCTCTGGCTCAAATGATATTAATATTTTTTTCTTGCAATTCTTTGTTCAATATATTTGTAGTCTCAAAAATGTCAGCTAATTATGCGAGATATGCAACCCACGAGGGGTTTTTAAACTTATCTGCGAGAATATTCTTTTGATCAAACATAAAAGTTTCGAGTTCAGTTTTAAGAGCCCACAGTCGATTTAGAACATTTCCGCTAGAGAGCCACCTTACTTCTGTATATTCCGCTTCACCGTCCTGACATAATTCACGAAATAGCCGTGTGTTTAGTGCATGTCCTTTGATAATATTAACAATCTTGATGACATCATGCATAACGGCTTCCAGTGTAGGTTCCAAATATTTCACAAGAAGTGCCTGGCGATGGATCATACAGTGAGTAACTTCAATATTTGGACTATTTTTTTCACCAAAGCCGAAAAACCATTAATATGACCCAACATAGCTGGAGATCCATCAACAGACACAGCAATACAGTTTTTCCACTTTAAATTAATGCTTTCAGTATAAAAGTATTCATTTACCTTATTATACACATCAATTCCACGAGATCTCAACTCGAGAGATTTCAATTGCATGTGTACCTTTGTAGCGAACATATGTCATTAGCTGTGAATTGCTACTAACATCTGTAGTCTCATCAAGCTGAATAGCAAAATATTTAGCCTGTTTTAGTGAGAAAACAACCTGTTCCTTTACATTTTCTGCTAAGATGGAAATTCTTTCTTTTACAATTCTTGCAGACAAGGGCAGTGAATTCAGTTTTTTCACCTCTTTCTGACCACATATGATCTTCTGTCATTTCACAGCTGCTGGTTTAATCAAATCTTCACCAATAGTATATGGTTTCTTGTTTCGGGCAATCAACCAGTCCACTTCAAAGCTAGCCTCTGATGCTGAACGCTGATCAAAAGTACCTAACCAGTTGCTGTCCAATCTTTGTCTTTTAACAGACATTTCTAAATTTACAAAGTATTCTCGCGGTTTAAATGATAGATGTGGATGCAAATTATCCAAATGTTTTTTCAATTGACTTTTTTTGAAAGATTCTGAAGTCAGTATTTTCAAACATACAACACACTGTGGTTTCATCGTACCTTTGTCTTCTATTCCATCGTACCTTTGTCTTCTATTTGTGTAAAACCATAATTAAAGAATTCTTCTTGGTATGTTCTTTTCATATTTGCTGCCATCTGAAGGATGACAGAAACAGTGGTTGAAAAACACTTACATTAAATTAAATTTACAAATCGCGCTTACCTTGATAGTTGAAATTTATGATGAAATGATGTGTCTCGTCAGTAATTTGCACACAATCTAACGACGCGTCGGAAACCCGTGCATAACTGACCGTTGAGTGCTAAGTTCAAACATTACAACGTACGCAGCGCCTCTAGTGATTGATGCAAGAAACACCGTAACGCAAGCACGCACACACCTGCACAATGCGCGTCGCTTATCACGCACACACCAAACGAAAAACTTGACTTCAACCTGAATTAGCGGCCCGTTCAGTATATCGCGCTTAATTGTTTAAGCTTGTAAACATACTAACACGTTTATGAAATAGCAATAGAAGTATTAGAAAAATTTCCCTATTACCCAAAAAAATTTCATTTTTACCCCATTTGGGGTAATTTACCCCAGTTCCCCGACCGCTGCCTTAGAGCCTAGACAAATAGTGCACCACTAAATGACCAAATCGCTAACGATCATCAAACTTTGGTCATTTATTCTTAAATGATGTAGAGTTGCCCGATCTATTACATAATCCCCTTGTAAAAAGTCGCTTTTCGCATTGAAAAAGGAGAAGAAGAAAACTTTTTTGAGATGCCAAATTTAAATTCAAAATATTTAAATAATTTTCGTGTAGCTCTTGCGCGGTTTGTACTCCAACTTCATTAATTAGAATATAAAAGAGGCAACATACACTTACAACACTTTCAATTTCTCCATTTTTCAAAAACTAATTGCTTTGAGTGGCAGACAGTCAGTGACAGTATTCATCCTTAGCGGAAGAGCTTTGTGTAAGCAATTTTTAAATTACTAATTTAGGTATAAATGATCATTCGTAAATTAGTAATTTAAGTGCCTGTCTGTCTAAGCTCTAATTGCCGCCTTGCCGAGACGTTTGCCAGAGACAGAAGAGGATATCATAATAGTACGGCAACCCTTCTACCTTCACCCATATTCAGCAGACCTAATATTTTCCACGCAATTAAGAATACCAAAAACATACCCATATTCACCAGTGGCATGGTCCACAGGAAACAATACGTGCAAATAAAGCAGCAGCATTCAAGGAAACAGTAGACAAATCTAACTTTTAATAGAAACATGAATACTATATGGACCCCTGAAAACAATTCCAACTAACTATTCTTAACGATATAAAATCTAATTTGCTTCACTTCTTCAAGCTGAGTGTTTTCTAGCCTCCATTCTTTTGAGTTGAGCTATTACTTTTGTTTGCTATCAATTTAAAAACTGTAACTACAAGTCAATATCGAGCTCTAAAATATCTAACCTACAAAGAATAAAATAGTTTTCGAGCCAACAAAAGCTGCGTTTTATTTTCATCCAGAGTGTAGTAGGTATCCTGGATGCATAATAAAACGATCCAGAGTAGCACGCGAGTTTTTTTCTGCCAGACAGTTGTCATTTCAAAATTTGAGCTGTCATATAACCAACGCCGTTTTCAAATGTATGACTATTTATCCTGGTTGCCAGGGTGACATGGAAATTTTTGAAAATTCCAACTATTCCAGTTGATATGACTTTTCGAAATACGTTCCACAGAGAGCACGAGTACGAACTCCACTGAATTCACAAGTGTTTGTACTCTGGATGTTGTTGTTGTTTCGTGTGCAAATCGATATCCTGCACTACTCTGGATGCATAATAAAACGCGCCTAAAGTAGAAAGAAAATCAGTAAAAATTAAATTGTAACCTTAGGTTAGGTTAGGTTAAAGTGGCTGCCGGTCTACAGAGGTCTGCCGTCCGACACACGTAGGCACAAAAGAGGCCCGTTGTGATACCACACTAATTAGTGACTCTCTCTTACTCACTAAAATCGGGAAACCATCTGCTTCCCTTGACAAATCGCGCTATCCCTTTTAAATCAACCAGGGATAACTCGGTCAGGTTTGAGAGAAAGGGAGCACCAATTGCCGCCAGCCTTCTCCTTGCCAACGCCGGGCATTGACACAAGAGGTGGAGGACGGATTCCTCCTCATCCTCAGAGCCGCAACTCCGACAGAAATTGTTAAACTGCACTCCCAATCGTTGTGCATGCCGTCCTATGAGGCAATGGCCCGTAAGAACTTCCTCTGTGCAGCGTAGAGCGCTTCGAGTTAAGCTTAAAAGCTGCCTGGTGCGACGCGCATCCATGGATACCCAGGACTGTCTTGCTATTGCACAGGATGATTCATCTGCCCAGGACGTCTTAGCATCCTCGAGATATTTTTGCCTAATGGCCAGTTTGACCGATGACATCGGTATACCTATTGAGAGGGAGCAGGAGACCTCCGGTAGCAAGGTTCCAAGCCTTGCTAGCTCATCGGCCTCACAGTTGCCCTGAAAACCCCTATGTCCCGGTACCCAAATCAATTGAACCACTGAATGGCTCGACATCTCCCTGAGAGATGCACGGCATTCAGCAACAATCATGGAAACTGTACAAGGACCAGCAAGGGATTTAATTGCCGCCTGGCTATCTGTGAAAATGCCAATATTAGCCCCGAATATTCGATTACACAGAAGCCAGTCGATTGCCTGTAAAATAGCCGCAACCTCCGCCTGAAAGACACTACAATGGTCTGGTAGACGGAGGGACAGCTTGAGATTCAGCTCATATGAGTATACACCACTTCCGACTCTATTGTTTAGCTTTGAGCCGTCAGTGTACACATGGATAAGCCCACTTTCGAGGGTGACACCATCACGCCATTCATCCCTACCAGGTATGCGAGTTGTGAACTCCAAATCTAGTAGGCACTGCGGAGCGATGTAGTCAACACCCGCTGGAGCGGGAACTCCCTCGACCAAAATCCTCGCATGGCCGAAATTTGTTCTATTCCAAGCCGAGATACAATTTAGTCTCACAGCGGCAAGATTAGCTTGCTGTAAGATAAGTAGATTGGTTGGCAGCCAATGAAGTAGCACGAAGAGTGCCTTAGTAGGGGTGGAGCGGAGCGCCCCAGTTACAAGTAGTGCAGCCATTCTCCGCACTTTTTCAATCTGCCGTTTGCAGGTAGCCTTAATAGCACCCTGCCACCAGAACACCACCCCAAACAATAGAATTGGCTCAACCACAGCAGTGTAAAGCCAAGCAACAGTTCGCTCCTATGGCCCTTTTACAGCAGTAAAGTGCATTGAAAGCCTTCCGAGCTCTTTCTGCTACATTGTAGGTCCATAGTAATTTCGAGTCAAGGATCAGCCCTAAGTACCTGACCCTCTGGCTCAAGTTAATGGAGACCCCATTCAACTTGGGTAACTCAAAAGACGGAACTTTGTACTTCCTTGTAAACAGCACTACACTTGTAACCTTAGTTTAGGGACTTTTTGAAATACTGTTTAATCCGATTACCAAAAATTGAACATTTTTTCAAAGTACAATAAAGCTTACCATTTGGCATCACTGAAGAAAAAGCTTATATGAAACTAAAAACAGGGTATCACCTAGTATTTTTCATGGCCTAGAAATAATTGTGCACCTTGATCATGATATGACTTTGGCTGTGAATTTTCGTGACATTGTTTCGTGATTATTTCAAATTTTTCTACAATATTTTAGATAAATCACTTGCTAGTCGCATAGGTGCGAAGACTGTTCATATAGTGGGTAAAATGTTTGTGCCTATTTTTATACGATATAAATGACCTTGCATACAAACCAAAAAATACCCATTAAATATTTTAGAAGTTCAAAGACTTTGCCTAAAAAAAGCTCAAATGTCTATTCTTGTTTCGGTTTCTGTTGAAATACTCAAAAATGTACAAGCATTCACAAGAAACGTTATGGCTTGTGCATAAATATAAACCTTATGAATCCCATAAAATAACTGCATTTCAAATCAATGCAACTGTAAATCCATTTCAACAGTATCACTTCTTGAATATTTTGGATGAAATTATAAATGCGGTGACCTGATATCGTGACAACCATACACATCTACATTTTATTATTATGCAAAGGATCTGAAACGTAAACCATGCACTCACTCATATATGAATTGATGCAGCATCTAGCCTCTACAACAATGAAACGGACATATGCCTGGAAGAGAGAAGTTTAAGCACACATAATTTGAGGCATATAAATGTATATATCCACAATTCTATGCATATGTGAACATAATTTCATAAATATAAATATATTCATCAGCATGGCTTTGTGTATGCATATGCCCCAGCAGTTCGGTAATAAGTTGGCCTGGACAATCTAATTACAAACTTTATAAGCGCATGGAAAATAATTGTCAGAAAATACGAAAATGCATATGATTCTAGTCGGATAAAATAATTGGGACACGTTGGGCGGTGTTGTCATCTATGTTGGACTTATAATTGCACAGAGGTTTTGTTTGTGTTTAGTTTGCTAAACTTTTAAAATGAAGACAAAACAATAGCTTTAATACTAAATCTGCAATCATTGAGCCAAACAGACTATGTTGACAATATATTTTTGGCTGCAAATTGTGCTACCTCCTATGTATATGCTTCGGCGAATAAAATAATTTGCCATAACTTTCTTTTTGTCGAAATCTAAAGGGTTTCTGAGGGCCTTGATAAAGTAATGAAATTGCATTTGGCTTTGTGTTGATAATCTCGAAGTGGATCTTTATGAAATAGCATAGCGCTTTCTCAGGTAACTGGAAAAAATCACAGGCACTGGATTTTTTCAGTGATTTTTTTTTAGTGATTTTTAAATGATAGCGCGATTTTTTCAAGTGATATAAGTGATTCTGATACATAATATTTGATATAAATACATATATGGATCGAAATATCAATTTTAGGGCAAATGTTTACTCTCTGCGAAAATCAGATAAAAGCGGTTTACCATGGATGTTACGAATTTAAGAAGGAATAGAATGTAATTGGCGATTTGGTTCTATCAGAATGTTAGAAAAGTTGTAACTTATTTTGACAAAATACAGCGCTAGTTAAATTTTAGGACATTTTACTGCTATTCATATTCATGCTTTTGTTTGTGATTTGATGTAAGATAATTTAAGCTTCATTCAAACCAATTGAGTACTAAACTTGTGTTTGGGATGTTTTACAGCCGTATGTAATGTTCAAAAAACACTGTACTTTTCATTTTTGTAAATAAACGCAAAGTAAAGGGAAAAAGTGCTCTTTAAAGAAACTGATTGCCAACGATTGTTTGAGAAATTTTCTTCTATTTTGTACTATGCAAAATATCCGTACTATCCAAATGCCAAAACAAAACAAAATTCTTGAAAGGATATTAACGCCATGTGCTTCAATTTAAAAATTACCTCAAATTTTTTTTCCTAATCATTTTCCGACGCAATCTTCGAAACAAAACGAAATTTTCAAAGAAAGTTGGTTTCATTGTCAAAGTAATAAAATTGCATTTCTATGCTTTGCTGATCAGTGCTACCATTTTAGAAAATTTAAGCCAAAACTAGTATGTGTGGTTCAGCCTTCGAACATCGCTGTAAATTAAAATTTTCTGTGCTAGGAGGCTAAATGTGTCGATCACATTAGACATAAAGAAAAAAACTGTTTTGCCCTGATCAGGTGTTTCAACAAATATTACATAATAATATTTATTTACCAATAATTTTTTTAGATATTATTTTAAGTCTCATAATACGTCCTATAATATTCTCGAGCACAGTGTATTGTTATACATGGCCTATCTAAATTTAAAACCAAGATTTCGAAGAATGAAGACTTTTTTCAGATTTTGTTTTATATTTTTTTACGTAATCTCCTTTGAGGATGATACACTTTTCACAACGCCCCCGCCATTTATTTTACTTTCAAAAAATACGATCTACTAAAAATTCCATCGAGCAGAGTTTTTTTCGCTCGAGTACCGTTTTCATTGTAGGGAACAGAAAGAAAACACAGGGAGCCAGGTCGGGCGAGTACGGTAGATGCGCACTGAAAAAAAATATTGTTCATAACGTCAATGAACATCGTTTGTAGAGTCCAATTTCATTGTCGGTATGAGCAATTCATTGTCACAATGAACTTTTCATTATTAGAAGTTTATGATTGTATTAACCGTGCATAAATATAATGAATTTGAGTTCATAAAGGTATTCTTCCTAACTTCAGCTTTTTTTCAATGAATATGTTCATAGAAATCAAGTATTAGATCATAGTTTTCATTCACATGAGTTTCCATTCACGAATTTATAGATTGCTCATACGAAAATAACAAGCCGTTTCTCTCGACCATGGGATAATTTTACATGAATATCAAAATTTTATCATCATGTTTGCCATTTAACTAAAGTATCCAAAACATCGTATCTGTTATTTAATGGCAAAGTTTAATAAAGATTCAAATCTCGCCGTAACTGATCTATTTGCAGTCTTATAAACTACTTAGCGCGCCCAACACTGCTTAACTTAATTCAAAACTTAATTGTTTCACACGACATATGAAGCGAAAACATTCTGAGCAGAGTTTCTCTAAGGAATCAATGATAGATCTAGTTGCAAACGCAATTTTTGCAGAAGAATGTGCATATGACATGACTTATTATTCAAGAAATAATATAAATGGCTTGGATCCCTTGAAAAATTTCATATATTCAATTCTCAAATTTGCAATATCATTACATGATAAAGATAATTTTACTCCTAAGGATTTTTTAGATATCGACGATAACATGAAACATTTTGTTCTGCATCCTCTTCTGAATGTACGAGTATTCAAAGAATTTGCCAAAAATAAACTTATGGCACATTCAGAACTTTACAATGAAATTTAGAGCATAATAAACTGCTGTAAAGATTCATTTAAAAGCTTTAGATCAGATTATAAAATAAGCTAATATCTCCGGAATCAGGGCTTATTAAAAAATATGACACAGTTAACAATCGATTCGGAAATCGTACCAGTATATACTCATCGGTGGTAGATGAGTGGAGGAGCGTACGTAGTCATCTGCTAGAATTTTTTCCGATGAAGGGACCCTAAACTGTAAACAAATCCAAGCGGAAATTGATGTTTTGAAAGGTTCTAATTTGGATAATAGTAAGTATATACCCACTACAAAATTAACAAATAAATTAATAATTCTATATCCCATACAAATTGTCCCGAAGTGATGTTGTTATGGGCTCTACACAGCTTCTTACTTCGCTGGCAACGAGTTGTGAGTAAGAGCACCATTAGGAAAACTATTGTGAAACGATTCACAATTGCAGATACACAAGAATCTTTTATGATTACTTGCAAATCATTCGCGGAACTTAAGGATTTAATAAGCTTTAAGAAAAGTAGGTCAGAAAATATCCAATCTTTTGTAATTACCATTGGTGATAGTTTAATAGTGATCAGATACGTATATGTTTATGTTGATGATTTGAAAATTCCGCTGCTGCGAGCAGTAGATATTTGTTTAAATAATTATTATTTATTCAACTTAGAATATCCGAAAGCACTATCTTCTGAAATTTCATTCAAGTTTATTTATATAAAATTAAGTCTAAAGAAAACTCCTGCAAAGTTAATATTCTTATTGAGAAATTAAAAAGGAAATAGCAGTAGAGCAAAAATTACCCTGACAGAGAAATCTACTTGAAACTTTTCAATTTCGCATGCATTCTACATTGACATTTATAATGCAAATAACAGAGACAGACTGAAAACAACAGTCGAAATCGAGACGTAGCAACTAAGCGCTCTTCTTTACAATATGATTGTTGCATATTTTTTCAAATCAAATTCATTTTGAAATAAATAAAGTCAAATTAATGGAAACGAAACTTTTACGATCAAAAACTAGTAGCATTTATCCTGGCAATTACGGCGTTTCCACTCCACGTCTCGGTTTCAGAAGGTTCTTAATGGTTTGTTAAATTGTCCAATGGTTTATTAGTTTTTCAAATCACATTCATTGATTTTATGAACTATTTTCATTGGTGCTACGAACCATATTCTATATATTCTATGAATTAAATCCATTGATTTTAGGCACTATGTTCATTGATTCTAAAAACAACGATCATTGATGGAATGAATGTTGTACATTGATTTTATGAATAACATTAATTGGTATTATGAACTAGGCTCATTGATTCTATGAACTAAGTTCATTGGTTTTATGAACCACATTCATTGATTTTACAAACAACAATCATACAGTTAATGAGCTTTTTCATTGGAAATCTCGATTCAAGACTTTTTATAAATGGCTATTCATTGTGGCAATGAAAATGCTTATTGGTTGCAAAACTATGAATTTTTCATACATACAATGAATTTTTTCATTAAGTTTACGTACCTTTTTCGTTCAGTGCGGAAGCAATTCGTAACGCGTTATCGTGGTGGAATAGCATTTTTTTCTTTGCGAATTGGGGCCGAGTTTCTTTCAATTTCTTATTGAATCGGCCCAATCATTCACTTGAGTATTGCCCCGTGATCGTTTGTCCTTTTTCCAAAAAGTCCACGAGGATTATACCCTTCGAATGCAAAAAAAATTGTGACCCTGAACTTTTTGGGCGATGCAACAGTTTTAGCCTTCTTCAGTGTAGATTTGCCTGGAAAAGTCCATTGCTTTGATTATTGCTTGGTTTCTGGCATATAGTGATGAATCAAGGTTTCATTTAAGGTAACAAGTTTCACTAGCGTTGGTTTGGTTTAGAGAAACCCAAACATTGCTTCGAAATTGACAGCCATATTCGAGAGCTTTCTCATTCTAATCTTTTAGTGTAGAATGTTTATCGCCGTTCCGTATGACACGCTTAAACCTCTGCTACTTCACGCATTTTCCTCCGGCGATCAACGAGAATCATGTCGTGGACCTTTTCAATGATTTCTTCAGTCACCATGTCTGTCGGGTGGTCTGCCGTGTGGTCTGGGTGCTCTTCATCAAAAACAAATGTACGAGAATGTACGAGATAAACCAATATCTCACGGTGGTCATAGACGGTTGTCATAAACAGCATCTAACTTTAATTTTATTCTTCGGACGATTTTCCATTCAAAAATAAAAATCGAGTATCGGATCGATATTGCTCTCTTTCCATTGTATCTAAAAACACCAAACACGTTTAATACAAACAGATCTCAAATCAAACCTAACAAATAAATCAGTCTGAAATGTTGCATGATGTTGTTTAAAAGATGGTGTACGATGATAATGGTTCCATTATTACTATTTAGTACTTGCAAGTACATACTTCTGGCTACTTCCAACTACTCGCGCTTTGTTCCCGAGTAGCTCATGAGTAGTAACGCCATTTTTTTGCCGTGAGGTGGCTAATTAGTTGTCAATAGGTGGCCTTAGTTTTTTCAAGGTTATCCTAAATGTTTTGGTAGTTAGGGAATTAGAAAAAGCCCTCATAATGTGTAGAAAGTTAAAAGAGGTAATTTTTTGTTAGTTGCTTTTATATTTTCTATCGGTTGTGCTAGCTTATACTCGTTATTTGTTGAATTTGTTTTCAACTGTTTTACGTTTGAAAACTTCATACAGTTTGATAGGTTAGACATGAACGAAGACGGATTTCCATTTATGATTTACTGTCAAGTACTTGGAAATATTAATTAGTAAAAATGGAACACAACACCTGCCAACTTCCCTCAGCAACACCATCTGTCTTCAAACACGGGTACTTATTGATCCTCCCTCGTATGCATATCGTCGTAGCGCTACAGCCCCTCTCGGGCCCTGGCTTCTCGCAGGTGACGCCTCCAGCTGTCTCGGTCCAATGACCGCGTCCTCCAATTTCGAAAACTGAGCAGCTTCGTACAGTCTTCGTCGACAGAGTCAGACCAGCGTTTTCTGGGTTTTCCCACTGGTCTTCGACCCTCGGCCCTTCCGTCGAATACCTTCTTAGGTACTCGATGCTTGTCCATTCGTTGCACGTGACCAGCCCATTGCAGCTTCTGCAGTTTGATTATTATAGCAACCTCTGGTTCGTCACAAACCTCGTACAACTCGTGATTGTACCTTGTTTAGCTCCAATTATACGCCTGAAGACCCATCTTTCGAAGGCGTTCAACATATTTGCGGATGTTTGGGTAAGGGTCCAAGTTGAACATCCGTAGCGCAACACAGGTCTGATTATTGATTTGTAAACTTGGAGTTTCGTCTTCTTGTGTATGCAGCTGGTCTTCAGTAGGGCTAGAACGGAGTAGAAAGTTTTATTAGCGAGCTGTATTCTCCGTTTAATTTCATCAGTTTCACTGCCTTTCGTTGTCAATTTCGAGCCTAAGTATGTAAATTCGTCCACATTCTCTAAATTATATTCGTCCAGGATTATATTTCGTCTAATGGAGGTATTCTTTCTTGTTTGCGTCATGATTTTTGTTTTCGTCTGATTGATCTTCAGGCCTACTTCTTTGGCTTCCTGGTCAAGTTTCATCAGGAGTTCTTTGGCGGATGTAAAGGAACGTGACAAGATGTTAATGTCATCCGCGTAGGCCACTAATTGGTTCGACTTATACAGAGGCGTACCCCCTGTGTCGACAGGAATCTTCCTTATCACTTACTCAAGTGCTAGGTTGAACAACAGAGGGCCAACCCATCTCCTTGCTTTAGTTCAACATTTGTGTCAAAGGCGTCAGTCAGACTGTTGTTGATTCTGACTTTTGATGTGCTGTCGACGTCATCGTTATTTTGGTCAGCCGGACTAGTTTTACCGGGATGCCGAAGTATAGCATTATTTTGTACAGTATGTTTCGGTCAATACTGTCATATGCTTGTTTAAAGTCCACGAAAATCTGGTGGACGTCGATGTTAAATTCCCAGCATTTTTCGAACACTTGTTTGACTGTGAAGAGCTGATCCGTAGTTGATCGACCAGACCTAAAGCCTCCTTGGTACTCCCTAAAGACCTTTTCAGCGTATACATTTATTTTATTTTTAATTTTTTCGTCAGTATCTTATAGGACGTATGCCTCTGTAGTTTTCGCACCGAAGTTTGTCTCCTTTTTTGTGGATAGGGCATATGATGGTTTTCTTGACCCCAGATGTGCTGGATCAATTTGTGGATGGCTTTTATAGGGCAGCTTCTACCGTATTTGATTAACTCAACCGGAATCTCGTCAATGCCCGGCGCTTTATTGTTTTTCTGGCTTTTTATGGCAGAATTGACTTCTTCCAGCGTTGGAGGTGTGATCGGGACTTCGTCAGAGACGTCTATCGGCTCTGATATTATTGAGCAATGTGCAGGATTAAGGAGTTCTTTGAAATAGCAGGCCCACCTCTCCTTACTCTGGCTATCTTCGATTTCGTCTTTACAGAGTGTCGTCTTGTCCTGGTATCCGCGTCTTAAACATTTCACTACCTTGTAAGCTTGCCTAGTTTTATTGCTCGCCAGATTTTCGTCAATGCTCTTTAATTGCTCGTCATAATATTTTCGTTTCTTACATCTAATGATCTTATTTGCTACTCGTCGGTGGTTTTCATATTTTTGCATATAGTAATGTACAATTCATGGCTGAAAGTTAATAATTGCCAAATATGCTCACTTCTCTAATTGATAAGGCACCTAACCGACCAGTTGGCACATTATATGCAACATATCTTCTGCTCCAAACAATTATATTATGCCCAATCTTTTGGTGAGTCACTCTTTGAAAATATGCTGTTAAGTATTTTAAGACTTGCAACTTAAAATTCATTTTCAATATTCAATTTAACCCGAATAATTTTAATTTAAAGGCTGTAAGGGCTGACGGAAAGAATTGAAAGACTGTTTGGCATGCCTGTGAAAGGTTAGAGACAGCAACACTGCTTTATTATATACTACGGCTGTGGTGAGAGACTCGAGCTTTTGATATCACTTACTAATTTCCACAAAACCATACCTGGAGCTAGAGGACATAGAAATTCATTTATTGGTATCGATGGAGCCCTGATTATTTATTCGGCTAAAAATGGTTGCTTATTTAGCAATAATCGCTGTAAATATTTCCCAACAAATTTGTATGCATGTGAATTGTCATTTGACCAAATCCACTCAATGGCATCAACAACATAGGGATAGCAACGCTTGAACCTGTGCACATTCCGAAATCCATTGAAGTGATTTATTAATTACCAGATAGAAGGCATTTACGTTTGTTTCATGTTAGTGTAAATAATTTATTTTGCAACTGCCAGCAATCGTTGCGTTTTTAGCTTTCGGCTATTTCACTTCATTTCGTTTCACATAATAATGGAAATTTATCCATCATGACAGTGCCTATATGAAAATGATATAGTTTGAGTGGTATGGGTCAGAAAGACCACTACACGAAATATCAATTTACATCAATTCATTGGAGGCCGGAAACCTCCAAAAAGATTTTCAGGTTTTGTGGTTAAATTTACGGCTGGTGTCGCAAATTTCGGAAATTTCCTTTTTGAATCATCGCGCGAATGGCTATTTGCATACCTGTTCGCATTACAAACGCCAAATGGCAACAAATTCTGATGAACCGTCTTTTTTTCAATTATTGGTTACGTTGGTGTTCAATCAATTTCGCGGTTTTTCCGTGATAGAACTGATCAAACAAGCTTAATTAAAAAATCCTTTCGATCTAACATGTATTGATGGTCGGATGGTGGTCATATGGCTGAATTGAAATATTTTGTATTCAACTGTTGTGAACAATAACGGCATTATTGCGGAAAATGTTTCACTAGCTGCTGCCTATTTGCTCCAGGCCGCAAAATCAATAGGTTTGCACCACAGAGAAATAGGGTCGACAAACGGCACATCAATGCATCTCGATGTGTTTCATAGGCATTCGTATATATGTAGCTAGTAAATTAGTTTTATGTATTAATTTTATTCTTGTACGGCAGATTAAACGTTGATTTGAGTAGTTTTCTGGTACGAAATTATAAACGAAAAGCCAAAGCAGGATGGAGTGAAGTATATTCATGAATAGTGATATATTGTGTGAAAATTCAACAGAATGATTCTTTCATTCTAGTATATAGTTTGTTCTCAAATATTTTTTCTTCGAAATCGGAACCAGAGTACGAACGTTCCGTCGCAAACCTACTTCTGACTCAAAACAAATCAATACCTCTATCAGAGTTCATGCATTGTTGACTTATTCAACCATTGCTAAATCTGCAAACTAATATTCAAATAACACTCTGCAGTGCAATATTCGAAATTGCACTTGCTTCAGTAATCAATTTCCAACTGCTTCCGTTCGCTTTTGTGCTATTTTTCAGTGTCCGTGTGAGAAGAATACGCCCGATGCATCCGTCATTGCGACAACGACTACGACGTCAGTGAGAATGAAACTTGACATCGTTCTCTTCGGACAATTTCAAAATGGTTTTAAATAAATCATTTGCTATATTTTCAGCCCAGGCAAATTCGACTATCTTTTCAACAACGGCGTCGACACAGATTCACTAAATGAACTGGAGCAAACGGCTACGGACAGCACAAGAAACTAGTACATCCGAGCTCTTAGGTAGCTTGGAGCGCGTGTCGGAAATTAAATGTTGATCCTTGGAGCAATTACACGAAGAGTATGCTTTTTCTGCGTTGTCGATTGCTATCGACAATGACAGAGCACGAAGCGCGTCTGCTTTTGGTTCATTTTGAATTGCGCTCCCGGGGTTTGCGTCCCATCCCTTCGCATCTCAATATTCCTTTCATCCCAATCTCGCATAATTACCGAAAAGCAAAACGGCTTGACTTCAGGAAAATCGCAAAATTAATAATTAAGGAGTGTTTCGAATGGTTGTTTATTTCTTACTTTGGGATGAACCGAGAATGAAAAAATGTAAGCTGCCGGAAAGCTGTGGAACAGCCGTTTTTATTATTCCGCACCTTATAAAAACCAAATTGGACAGGAGTTTTCGCTGAATTATGAATAAGGGTCAAGGCAAGAGAAGATGAGATGAAACGGCACGCAGTGTGGTTGAAAGACAACACTCGAACCCGTAAGAAAAAGATCTTTGTACGAACAGCATTAAGCCTTGTAAAATATATGTGAAATACGTCCTCTGACGGCTGAATGTTGCTAGATAATTTTTCATTGCTCCAATAAGAGGTTCTTTGAGGAGATATCGATTATAGGTATTTCAAATAATTTAAAAAAAAAATGAAGGTTAGTCCTTTGGTTCGCTAAAATATAAACTGAAAATAAGCTTCTTCAAATATTTATTCGCTTGTTATGATAAAAGGCAATACCACGACAACCACTCAAAGCGAACAGCTAGTGAACGAATATGTTGCTTTTGAGTGTTAACTTCGTAACGCAGATAGGCCGAACCAAAAAACGGTTCCTACTGAAAATCCTTGAATAAGCTTGAGCTCGTTTAAGATGCGAAATTAAAGCAATAAAAGGAGTTTCGGGTGTTATATATCACGCAATAGAACAGAATAAAGCCATAGCGTCGAAACAAGCAAACGTGTGGCGCATTATAACGCTTTGTATTTTTGAAAATTTGTGGGTAGCGATCCGAACGAAATGGAAATTTCGAGAAGACAGCCTCATACATTCCATGAAATCTTAGTAAATTATTGAAACGAAATTATCCTTCTTGTGCTACATAAACCGAAGCGAAAAGATACGCTGCCGTCATAGCACTCATTGCTGTTGGTTGGCTCTTTGTCTGCTACACATGTCTTCCATAAATA